>APFE031731578.1:84063-109628 GCA_000404065.3 Pinus taeda
GACTAACTATTATGGTACAAGAATGATTTCATAATACATCATAATCATAGACTCGTGTAGACACAGTATGGATGCAGCCATCTGTTTATGATTGGTCTACAACATAATGAATACAAAACTCCGCGCAGCCTGGATGGTGGAAACTAGATCCAGGGTCTTCATTTCTACTCCCCGATTTGGTACGATTCTAGCCATGTGAATAAATGAGTCGATGTCGAACATGGTAGAAACCACTTGATTACTAGTCAATGACGTAAACTGTTAACAAGCGTGAGAGAGACCACCAGTGATGTCAATGGTTCTCAAAGTACCCAGTACAATTCATGAGATGTGAATGAATGAGTCGATGTCGAACATTTCATGGAATCCTTCGATCGCAAGTCAATGATGAAAACTTACGTCGAAGGCGATAAACCTGCCATTGATGCATGCAGACTTCAAGGTACTGACGATTTCTAAGTCAACTCTCTAGATAATGTGCTGATGTCGATAGAAAGCGACCTGTTGCAGGCAAGCCCACAACACGAAATCATAGTTCAAGTTGAAGAAATGTTGCTGCAAGGACTGACTCAATGATGATATGATGAATGATAGGTATTTTGCGGTTGAATGTTTCGTTTATAGACCTCTTGAACACATAACGACACAACAGATGGTTTGGTGACGAATGACTCAAAGTCGACTCCCATAACCCGGCTAAAAAATGTCAATGATTTGGTCAACTGTGAGGTAAGGGATTTCCCAACCCAGGTGAACGAATAAGTGTCGTGTTCAAGAGTGGTAGTAAGTTTTTTCTGAGACAAAAGGATATCAAATAGGCTCATTCTTCTCTTTTTTCCCCCACCATTCTGGCAAGTACCTCTTTATTTTTTACAAGCTTGAGGAGGATAACATATGCTTGTTTGTAAGCTCATCCTTCGGATGAGTCCAACTTAGTTTTTGATTCGAACCCTAAGAAGGAGTGGTCCGTTCCTGTTTGTAATAGAACAGGTCCTTTACTGTGAAATTTTAACGAGTCCAGTATAGGAGAAACTCGGCGTTTTTCATATTTAGAGAGTCTGAAAAACTTAGAAGACTCCAGATTGGACTTTTTCGTAAATTGTGTCTCCTAAGCCCGAAAAAGTATAAAATAATACCTAGGAGAACCGCTTGATCTTGCGACCAAGTATATTTTCATAGTTAGTGTCTTTGACCTGAAAAGTAAAAAGCGATCAAGGACACGTCGTTTTATTTCCAGTATCGAATTTGAAACGACACAAATCCGGCAATCTTTTCCTGTTTTTTACGGTCAGAAAGGGGCTATAAGGGGACCGTCTTTTAATTCCGTTTTAACGAGTGTAAAAGAAACGCTCGGAAATCTTTTCATTTTTTAGGAGTTAGAAAAGGGCTTAAAAGATGACTCTGATGTTTTGGTTCATGAAAAATGACAAGTTTCCCTGAAAATCCCTTTGTCCTACACAAAAACAACACATTACTCATACCTGTTTAAGAGAAAGAGAGAAGTTTTTTAACCAGTATTATTGTATGTAAGCATCGACTCGACCCACTTGTTAAAATAGTCTACCGCCATACGATGTAGCCATGCCCCTTGGCCAAGTGATTGTTACATTAATAAATTCAATGCCCCATTTCATGAAAGGTTCAATGAGGATAACAACATGTAAAGGAGCAGGTGGAGCATGAGTTTTATGATTGAATATCTGGCATCCATGACACTTTTGGACCACAAGAATGCAGTCGCAAAACATAGTAGGCCAAAAATAGCGAGCATGCAAAATTGTCTGTGTGGTGGCATAACAAGACCTACGTCCACCACATGCCCCACCATGGCATTCATCTAGAGCTTTCTCAACCTCCTCATGGGTGAGGCACCTTCAAAAAATTGTATCAATACCATGACGATAAAGGGTGGTGCCAATAATAATATAGTTTCTAGCCTGATATTGGATACATCGCTAGTCAGTGCAAGAGGTATTGAGCCAGAAAGTCTAGGTTTGGAGATATATGATGATGTCACCATAAAAAGGTTAGATGAATCTATCAGGAACAACAACTAGTCTAGAATAGAATTTCTAGTCTTTTTTTTAGTTTCGGTAGTGGGAAGGTTGCAGATCAATTTGGAAAGAACTAAGGATTTCTTCGACTTGGATTTGATGAACTCCAAATTGAACTCTTGGAGGATGAAAATCCATTTTGAGTACTTTCCCCAACAATTTTCATGACAAGATGTATTTTATGGGGTTGCAATCAGAAACAACCATAGTCTTGTGAAGAAGGATATAGTGGCGAAACCTTTGGACAACTGCCAAAGCTAACTTTTTGACGTGAGTATATTTGATTTTGGTATCATTTAAGTTCCGAATAAAATAATAAATAAGATATTTGGTTCCTACATCGTCCTCTTGGACCAATACGATAGCAATGGTAGTAACTGTGGTGGTGACATACAAGAAGTAATCACATTGGTAATCTGGGGGATACAACAATGATGCCCGAATCAAAACATATTTCAAGGCATAAAATGCCTTTTAAGCAATGTTGTCCCAATGGAAGGGAACCCATTTCTTTAATAAGCAAGAAAATCCTTTGGTCAATTCAACATAATTGGTAACAAATCTCTGTATAATGTTAGCCTTCCCTTGGAGTTGTTAAAGATGAACAAGAGATGAAGGAGCAGGTAGATCTATAATTTCTTGTACTTTGGATGGGTCAATATGAATTCTTTGCTTCGATGCAACAAAGTCAAGAAGTCAAACAGAACTTACACAAAACACACACTTGTGTGGATTGAGCCTAATTTTATAGTGTTGACAACGTAAAAATATGGCGCTAAGATGCATCGGATGAGCAACATGATGTTTCAAGTGAGCAGGTAGGTTGTCCAATATGATTGTACAATGTGCTTAATTTCATGGAAGGCATAATTCATTGCCCTATGAAAAGTTTCCCCAACAATTTTCAATCCAAAAGGGAGCTTTCGATATGAAAATGTGCCCCATGGACAAATAAATGAGGTTTTTTGTTGGTTCGATGGGATAATGTTTATCTGATTGTAGCCGGAAAATCCATCTATAAACAAAAATACTTCACTTCTAGAAGAATCATCAACAATTTGGTCGATAAATGGGGTAAGATAATTTTCCTTATGATAAGCACGATTAATTTCTTGGTAATCGAAACACACATGAATTATACCTTGTTTCTTCATGACAAGAACAATGTTTGACACCCAATCAATTAGAGGTACCGGGTAGATGCAAACAACGCATAGATTTTTCAATTTTAGCTTTAATCGCATCACCCTTCTTAGGATGAACTAGACAGAGGAGTTGTTAGACTAGATTAATATTAGGATATGTTTTGATTTCATGTAGAACAATGTTTGGGTCAATACCTAGCATCTTTTCATAATACCAGGAGAAAACATATCGAAATTCCTGGAAAATGGATTTATAGGTTTTGATCTCATCGGGAGAGAAAGATGCACCAATATGTACATTCTCGACAATTTCAGGTTTGATCGAAATATCAAGAGGGATAGTCTCTTCAATATTCGAAAAATTCTTCTCAAAATCAACATCATGGATAGATATGAAATTTGAATACATATCAACAACATTGGGCCAATACAGATCACTAAACTTTATCCCGAAAGGAATCTGGTAAGGTGGAATGATGGTGATGGTCATCCTGCGACACATCAGCTGGCATCATGATATCCGTGATTCTCTCATCAGTATAAAATGTACCAGAGAAGGTATCAGAGGATGTGCTGTAATCTAAGGAATGATAAACTCAATTAATCCAAGAGGAGAAATCAGAATGTGCCACACAAGCCGAATATATGGCTTCATAGTCGAGCTCAATGGGACTAAGCAACATGAGGTCACAAAAGATGTCAATATTAGATTCATCTAATACTATCCAAGGATCATATGGAGTAGAAAAAGAAGATATCATGTTGACATAGGCAACTAGATAAGAGTTTTCGAGAAGGGGATGAGGAAAAAGAGGAGGAAGTGAAAAGGTTCCCATGAGGGAAGAATCTTTAAGCAGTCCCACCCTGACATGCTGATACAGATGTGGGGTTTCTCCCACAAGAGGGATGATTCGAGTAACTTGAGAATTGGTGGAAAATAAAGTGAGATGATCAATGGCTATTATTCCCCCTTATGAGGGAAAGATATCATTCCGAAATATGTTGAAACAACAATATCCATAGCATAAAACCACGTATGTCCTAGTAGAAGGTTATAATCTAAAGGTCCATAGATAACTTCAACTTTTACTAACACTGTCTTGCCTCCTAATTCAACTTGTAATGAACTCAAATTTCCATAAGGCTTAAACCAGCTTCCATCAAAGGCCTTTAAAGAATTCGGTGATTGATTTAATTAAGAAGAACCAATGGCCTTCCAACAAGAAAGTGACATGATACAAGTGGAAGCTCCTTCATCCACAATGGAAAGATGGATGGTATTACTTCGAACGAAAACTTGAATCATGAAATCTAATTGAGCTAGAAGTCGAGGCATATGATTCTCATGGTTAAACACTACAAGGTTAGAATCTAAGGGATTAATACTTCCAATTGTGGAAAGTAAATCCTTCTTCTGGGCGAGCCAATTTTGCAACATCTTGAGAGTTGACATTGTTGAAGAAGCTTGAATTAGATCCTCAACTATGTTATAATTCTAAATATCTCTCACATGAGGATTGAATGTGGAATTGTGGATAACGCCCTTGGGAGGCTTAACCATCAATTTAGTAGGAATCTCATTTGGAGTAGGATCTGATGGAGATGCAGTTGTTTTGGCAGGTTGATCAGTAACTTGACCAATAGAGGGATTCAAATTACCGTATTCTTTTTTCCTTGTGGCCACCATAACATCATTTTTCAACTTGGTGGAGGAAATCATCATAACCAAGGAAGAGGAAGTGAGATCCTGAGAAACCTATTAGTCTCTTGATTAGGAAAGAGATATGTTAACATAACAGGTGAAGCGGATGACTTGAGGAATTGATTTAATTCTGCCCAATTTTAACAACCACGAGTGAAATTCCCCTCATTACGAATTAAGCATGGGTTTCCACTTTTCTTCAAAAAACTGGTTATTTTGTTTGTCCCTCGAATGATTATATTTCTTTTTTTTACCTTTTCCTTTCTTCTTACTTCATGGTCGCTAAGATTTTCCTTCTGTGGATTGAATGACCTTGATCTCAAAAGTAGAAGTCGTAGGAGTAAAGGAGGGGTTTTGGGCATCCACAACAGGAGTCGAGTCAGATGGTTTATTTACCAACTTCTGGCTAGCATAACCAATCACTCCATCAACAGCATGTGATTCTTTACCGGAATATGGGGGAACAACTTTTCCAGGTCATGGAGCATTGGGTATTTTATCGTAAAACACGTCGGAATGTGTATAAACAAGATCCATATATTGGACACGAGCAATTACTTTCTCTTCGGTCACAACCATGGCCTTAGTAACATCTTTAGTGATAGGTGCTAATAAAGACTTTGTGAACCATTTGGCTAATAGATAATCAGGAACAAAGGTTTTAACCAAATGACGGTGACCTCGCCACTCATGAATGTGATTAGAAATGTGAGTGGAATCAAATTTTCTGAAATTGGTTAAAAGTTCAGTGCTAGTCTCATATCAAATGGTTATTTGAAAATGCGTTAAGAATGTGGTTGCTAGGGTACTCAAATTGTTAAACGAAGCTCAAGGTAGTTCAATATGCCACTTTTTTATCATACCGATTAGTGTGCACTGGAAAAGATGCAAACATATGTAGAGAAACTTGTAGATTCACAAGCTCATGTAATCTACTAAAACAAGAGACAATAATCTACTTCTACTCTTTATAGTGGAAGCCCATAAACATCAAGAAAACAATAATCAATAGAGGAAGAGAATCAAAGGCACATAACACAATAAATATCAGGGGAAATCCACAACTCAAAACCCCACTATCTATTTTGTATTAATCCGGAAAATCAAGATGAAATTACAATGCTTGTTCTCTCTAGAACAATCCCAACGCTCAACAAATTCAATCTCCAACTCACAAGCAAGCTCAAGGCCAAAACTTAGCCAATTCACAATCTCTCGAAGTCTCTATTCCAATGTGTAATTCCTATGGAGAATAGGTTGTATTTAAAGGGAAATAAAACCTCTAAAAATAGTGCAATCCCTCAAGGATCAGTTCCTGAATGCATGCACTATCAATGCAGCTCAAAAAAATCTAAAACAAATAATACACTGTCCCTGCACTCTAGTCTCAACTAGGTCTTTCTCAAAATCAATATGCATGAGTTTCTGATGGTGGAATATTTAGTTAACTAGAGTAGCACTAATTAGGTCACTAGTGTCCCAACTGACTGTTTACTCACTATTAGTTTCTGAAACTGATTGGAACTAATTCAACTGAACTTAACTCAATAAACTGAGTTAACTAATTACAACTCATTCATAACTCATCCTTAACTCCTATAAGTTAGGGAGAACATATAAATGTCTTATAAAAGACATCCAATTCGAATTTCCTAAATTAATTAAGTTAATTAAACTTAATTAATTATTTTCAAATTGCTATGAGAAAAGAATTCTATTTTAATTCATAGTGTAATTCAAGGAAAAATTAAACTGGAATTTCTTGTTGCCATTTCTCAACAACGTATAGAGTCATCATTTAGAGAGTTTGAAGAACACCATAAATCATAAGTCATAACATGTGTAGATGGTTCTTCTCTAGGCTTTCCATTGAACTTAGGGATATCACTAGGCAATTTCATAGGAATAATTGGCCAACAAGGATAATGGAAAATTGGATCATTTGTAATCCAGGTCAGATCTCATAATTCAAGAGTTGCCACAAATGGAAACTATCTATTGAATTATGGTGGAGAATACCTTGGGTAAGATGGGATGGCTAGAGAAACAAGTATCTACGTTTCAAGATAGGGATGATTTTGATAACCCAGATACACATAACCTTGCTGCCCATCTCCAGGATAACCTTGTAAATGTTGAAATGGTTGGGTTTGGATTTTCTGACCTTGGTAAGGCATTTGAGGGATACCTTTATATGGTTTCCTTGCAGGCTTTTGCATCATTCCAACATAAGGTTGGATGGGTTTTTCCTGCACCATACCATATACATTTTGACCCACTTGTATTTGAGGAATAACCTGACCAAGTGGCGGAGGTTGTATGATACCTTGAAGAGGCTAGGTAAATGGGGCTTGCAAGGCTCCAGATACCAATATAATAGGTTGAGTCAAATGCAACTTGTGAAGGTTGACATACATTAACTTTAGCTTGAAAATGTTGGGGTATGGGCTGATAAGTAGGAATCTGAGATGCATATGGAATAGGTGTATAAGTTTTAATTTGATTCATAACTTAGCCAGGTTGTACGGGAAATGTAGGTTTCCAAGAATTTAAAGCCATTCCTTGATGTGGAGGACTCGAATGAGGCTAAGCACTAACTTGTGATATTTGATGAGGAGATGAAAATATTCCAAAAACAGGCTGTCCCCCTACTAAAAGAGGAGGGTTCCTAATATGATATGGATTGGGTTATTGTAGGTGTCCATACCCACTGACATAAGGACCATATTGTTGCTCAATTGTAGGTTGAGGTGGAGGAGAAAGAGCAGTTTGTGTAGCACTCATAAAGAATTTCTAGATAGAATTCCAGAAGAGGATGACATGGGAGAAGTCCATGGACTGGATGTTGTGATAGAAAAGGTACCAAACAATGATTGGTAACCATGAAAAATTTTATGGGCTTGTTGGGCAAGAGAGGCCCTGCGTAATGGTTTTGGGGCTTAAAGCTCGCAATTTTGGGTAAAATCATGGTAAAAGCTCTGCGAAGTGTGCGGAGCATGAATTTTAATGGGTCAAGTCAAAGGGTTGTCTGCTCGAAAATAATGTAAAATAATAGAAAGTGAGTAGGCCTTCCCATGGTCCGTGGACCATGGGAATGTATAAATAAAGCAAGACTCTAAGGGTAGAAGGTAGCTTTTGGTTAAGATCTGATGTATTATGGGTTTCTGAAGGCACTATTTTCTCTAAGTCTATAAGTCCAAGTCGTGGGTGGTAGCAGTTAGAGTAGGCTCTGCAGCTGTGTGCGCAGAGGCCTGATAGAGTCCGCAGTTGTGTGCACGAACCCCTGCAGCTGAGTGTACAAGATGGAACAGATTGTAATGAACAGAAGATTAATAAAAATGAGTGTTTCTGAATTATTGTGCATTGGGTTGCGGTTCTATATGTTTATGCTTATATGCTGAGTTTATACATATTTGTAAGATTTATGGTTGCTCGTGCTGGTTATAACCGTTGAATTCTTGATTAAATACCTTAAGAATTAGATCAGACCTATAGTAATCATAATACTAATAAAGAACCTAGTAAGTGCCTTGTCGCTGAGCTATGCGAAGGCCAAACAACTGTGCAGAGTAGCACGAGTGCACAGATCGGTTCACAACCCTTCCAATCCTCATCAAGACATCCCTAGGGTGTGGAAACCTGGTTCCAACACCCTCCCATACTACCTCGGGTGAGACTTCAGTCCACACTCCACGGGTTGTTGCCGAAAGGGCCGGTAGTGCGAGATTTGTATGGCTAAAACACTTCTGAACCTGGGTCAGGCCACAATAAGCCAACAGGGCTAATATTCACAGGTGGCCTAACTTTTCATGATTTTTCCAAAAAATAGATTCGCCAATTTCCATTTTTTATAAAAATGATTCGCCCATTTTTTACAATATAAAATTATTTTACCTCAAAAGTCGCCAACATTATATAGAGATTATATATAAAATCATTATAAATTTGAATAATTTTACAAATACATCAAAAAACATTTTATAGTATCCATATTAGGGACTAGTGAGATTCGCCAATGTTTTTAAACTTCAATATAATTTTCCATCCTTAAAATTTTCCCTATTGGTAACCAAGCAGGCAAGCGGGCCACCATACAAATGTGTCTTTGGAAATGTTTCAAACATATACGAATTTCAAACATGGGTTTTCTGGTTGTCATAGTAGTAGATAAAGCCTAAGAAACCATAGCAAACTTAGTCATGGTTAACTGTCCCAAAAGGGATTGTCTAGGGAAACGCAAGGGTGAGTTGAAAGGAAATGAACCAGACAAAGGAGATTGTGATGGAGTACAAGGAGAAGGAAAAGGATGGGCCTATTAAAGATGGGTCTCCCTCAAATGGATAGGAGAGGAGAGACAAGACTCTTCATGGGGAATCTCCTCAATTCTCACAAGACTAGCGGAAAGTGGTTCACCGACAGGTCCAAGATATATGATTTTTGGTTAGGTATGAGATAGAGGAAGAGAGGAGGAAGGTCCTAAAGTAACAGGTGTAGTTAACTGAGGTGCCTCAGGTTGTGTTGCTTTTGATTCAAGATAGTCAGGTTCAATAACCTTAGGTAATGAAATATCAGGTTCTTTTGTTTTGACTCTGTTAAACTCACCATAAAATGAAGAAGTAATCTCAAGTTTAGTACTCACAGGAAGAGATGATTTTGGTGGATCTATTTCATATGCAGGACTAGAAGGAGTAGCTCCTGAAGTACTAGATTCGGTAGTTTGTGACTTTTTGTTTCTCTGATCATATCTAGGAGTTTCCTCAAGTGGAAGAGGAGGAAATATTTGCATCCTATGTGAATGATAGGGTTGAGAGGGTTGTTCTTCCACATTGGTTTAATAAATTTTAAAAATTAACAACAAAACATAAATAAAAAAGGATAATTTAGGAAAAAGAGTTTACCAAGAAACTATGAACTGCAATATACCACCTTGGAGAAACAAGGATTTACGTATGGGCAAGAAATCTTATTGAATGTTGTGTTCGGTGTATCACAGTATTTAAGGTGTTTGACTCTGTTACCTAAGGTGAGGATAGCAACCTAGCGTGGAATTCCAAAACATACCTGAAGGTACGTGGTAGCGTAATCCGTGTTAGTGTTGTATAATGCATAAGTGTATGATTAAATCATTCCCATATACTTTTCATGCATGGAGTTCCATCCGATATACCCGAAGGTACGTGGAGAGCAATCTGATACACTTACGTACATGGAATGGGATATCACCCCTGGAATGCAACCCTGGTAAAGAATGATAGCTCCTATGTTTATAGACATCAGAACACATCTCTAGCCTAGACCTCTAGATGTTTGTGTTAATGTTTCAAATGTTACTTAAGATTGATTCAACAAATTTTAAAGTTTATCTTGAATTATGTTTCAATTTTCAAGGCTCACTATGAATTTCACATGAATATCCTAAAGATGAAATCTAGCATGATAAAATGAAATTTTCTTTTCAATAAAAATCTATGTATGGGAGGGAAGGAAACAAAAAGTAATGAAACATACAAAATGTAGCAAAAAAAAATTGTTAAGTCAATTCCCTTAATGCAACTATTCCAATATCCAATTTCACACACAAAACCCTAAATGCAATGCAACATGAAAAATGATGAAAATTTTCTTTTCAATCCTCTTAATTTCCAAATGAAATTAAAACTAAGATGCTAAATCATTGATAAGAGAAACGACATAGAATGATGACTGTAATATCTATTCTTTCAAACAATAAATGATAAAGCAAAATTTTGCCAATGACCTAATTGACAAGAACAAAGCAAAACCCAAAAAAATTCTTATCAAATGCTATTAAAACCAAAAGCAAACAAAGTGAAGGCTTTTCAGAGACCAAGACAATCAAAGATAGAAGGAAAACTAGCTGGAACAAAGCAAATATTACAGGGGAAAAACAAGGAAAAAGAGGCAATTTTTTTCATCTTACATGGATTAGCGTAGGTGCAGAATAGGCACCAATGTTCTATAGCGCAGGTGAAAAGAAGGAGAAGGCACGATGAAGCGCTCTGTCTCCAGCGTAGGGTTGCGCTAAAGCAGATCTAGCCAAATTACGACACAAAAAATCAAATCAAGATTATATAAGGGTTTTCCTAGGGTCAATCAAGGTCTCAAGGAGGAAATCAAGGTCCACTCAAAAGGTGAAAAAACTGATAAGATCAAGGAAAGAACTAAGGTAAAGAAATGGTCCCCAGTATGGTTGCCAATTCCTTATGTGGAATTTACGATTGTAAACAAAAGCGTCTTCCCTAGACCTAGTGGACTAGTCTAGAACAATAGAAGGAAAAGAATATAGAGTTTTCCTTAGAGAAATTGAAGGATGGGAAAGAGGATTTGTTGGAATTTGTTGCAAGCTTTATTTTCCTCCTTGCTTGTAAGCTATAATCGTAGCTTTGACTACTATACTTAAAACCCACACATACAACCAAAACAGTCCAAGGATCCATAACATTTACATAGCATAATTCAATTGCTCTATTCAATAAATTAGCAAGGCATTGGAGTACATGAATGTAAATGTAACACAACACATATATCAAAACAAGATACACTTTGTACTAATAGAAATAGGAGAGAGTTTACAACCAAGAATAGTATATGATCTTGTAGAGATCTGCCCAAGTTGACTTGTCCTTCCTTGTCACAAAACACACCTAAATATCACCCTAATTCATGAAGATGGTGACTCTTTTAGATTCAAGGTGGAAACATAAGGGCTTGAAAAGTCTCCAAAAGCCAATCCTGCTTTTATGTATAGCAGTAAAGTTATAGGAGAGGGATGGTAGTTTAGGATTTACCATAATGAGCTTGAGATCCACTTATGATGGTAGGACGAGCTAAAGGGATAAGAGGTGAATTATCCAAGGTAGGATCAGATAGGACTCAAGCTTATTATCTATAGTAAATGGTTAAAATAACCCTGGAAGCTTCTGGGAGAGGAAGCTTCAGAAATATTTTTAATTTTCCCAAATTTCTAAAATCAGCGCACCCTCAATAAGGAGAAACTAGTGCTGACCAATGTTATTGTAAAAGGGGGCAACCATCATTGAACGTAGATGGCTAAAGTGGCAAGGTACATTGGGGCTAAAAAAATTAATTTTGAGCCATTAATCCTAGAAACTCAGACTTTTTATAAAGGTCATGCTTAGGGCTTTGTCTAGGGATGATGAAAACGTGTTCACAGATGTTCATTGATCTGGTTTGTAGGCCTATTAACTAGATGAGATAAAATGACCTATAACACATAGAATCCATTAAATATCTCCTCATACCTTATGTATAAAAGTTGGAAACACCAAAATAAATATACGAAAAACTTGTAGAATTGTTCTCCATAAGTACTGCAGGAGAAGTCATCTCATTAAGACAAGAACTCTACAAGATGAATATCAGAAGAAGAAGAAATAGCCTCATACTTTATGAGGGTGTCAGAAATTATAGACCAACTTCAAGAGTTGGGACAAATAATGTCTGATACGAAAATGACCACCATAGTTCTCAATGCACTACCAGAGGAATGGGGCAACTTTACATCAAGCATTTATGGAAAGAAGAAAGCTACCCCATTCAATGAAATTGGTAATTGTGAAAAATTAAAGAAACCAGGCTGAAGGTAAAAAGTGATGTAGGATCAAATGAGAAAACACAAGCATTTTCTACCATGGCTAAGAGAAAAGGAAATTTGCAAAAGTTTGGTCCTCATAAAAAGAAGACGAATGTGTAAAAAATCCAATCTATGGTTGTCATGAATATGGGCACTACAAGAGTGATTGTCCAAATATCAATAAGGGAAACAAAAAAAGAGGAAGGGAAGAAGCCCATATCATTGAAGAAGTGGAAAAATCTAAAAAGAAGAAATAAAAGAAGGAGGATGTGAAAGATCTCTACTATGATTGAGATAATCTTCTCTGTCGAGTTCTTTTCAGTTTTTGTAAAGTATATCTATCATGGTAAGAAACATTAGAAGCATGATGGGATGCATCATTTTATGAGATGGCACCATAGTAGCATACCATTGAATCAAGTTCTCATGATATCATTAGAAAAACTTGAAAGAAAAGCTGAAGTAGAAGTCTACATGGATGTAGTAGTCATCATATAAAGGAAGTAGCTCTTGGTAACCTCATTACAAGCTTGTATAGTGCATATGGTTGAAGTAAAGTCATCTAGCATGATAGAAGGAATTCATCATACATCATCATCATGAGAAAGGAGCTTCTACCAAATGAGGATAATCTAGATCCTCTATTGGAATCTTCATTAGAAGGTTCACCTCTCTTGAAGGAAGAAATAGTGTCACTGATAATTCCACCTTGTATGGGATTCCTTGTTTAAGAAGGATGATGGTATGGTGACAATAGAATGCATCATGTCAAGATGGTTTAAATACTCCCAATCAAGGAAAGGAATATGTGTAAAGCCTAGATGATCAAAATAAGAAAAGAGTTATGTATGCATATTTTTGATAAATTAATTCATGTCATCATTTTTTTGTAGAGAGCATGGGTAAGTTCTATACCACATAAGCATGGAAAGGGATTTCTTCCTTTGAAAATATGCATGAAGGCATGGTTCACATACTGACTAGATGAAATCAAAATAAGATGTCCTCATATGGAATAGGATGCGGTTTACAAATATGAAGGAAATATGATGAAAGTTCCTGGGGAGCAATATGCCAAGAAAGAAAGAAGAGATCATAAAATATGCAACTATGATCATGTAGAAAAGGAAATAAACATATGATGACTAGAAGAATTGACCATGACATATCCAGGAAGAAGGTGTGGAGACTTTGATGAATTCTAGAAAGGAAGGAGACCCTTGACATTGAATATGTTGGAAATATGTCAATATGTATGAAAGATGTTGATGTTGCAACAAGTAGATGTCACATAAAAGGTAATTTTAATTTGATGTTCATTTTTTATTTTTGAACAATAGATGGATGGGGTGATATAGGGCTACCAAAAGAGAGTTGTGGATGAAAAATACAACTAGTACTCATGTTGAGGAATGGAATATCCTGAGTGAAACATGATGTGGAAAAGGTAGTTGTAGGAAGAAAAGCCAAATATGGACTAGTATATCACTTTCTCATGAAAGAAAGGATGACAAGACTAAAAGAAAGTGATGGATGGTCGATGCCCTATGAAGAAAAGATGAGGGCTCCATAATAATAAAGAATAAATTCATGACATCGAAAGGACAAGCCCTACAAGTAGCTACAAGCCCCATTATATCCACAAAATAATAGATAGTTGTTACTAGAAACAAGTCCTCGGTTAAGAGGAAGGTTGGAATCAAGTCTCTGGTTAAGAGGGAGCTTGGACAAGTTCCACAATGAGTGTAACAACCCTAGTGAAAATTTCATGTAATAAAATTTAATAAAGGAAAAATAATACCATGGTTAAAGGACACTTATTCCAAGCTGAATGTTGGTCAAAGATATCCTAGTGGGCATCACTGGATGTGTGTTTTGGCTAAGGAAAATTGGCAAAGGCTAAGGCAAAGGCATTAAAAGGAAAAAATACATTTTTGGCACATTTATTTATGAAAATAAAGGAAATTAGGAGAAAAGTAAGGTGAAAGGTCACAAATTGCATGTGAGGAGAAAATGAAGGAAAATAATGGAAAATGAGGAAAATAGAGGCCTCATTAGTAAAAAGGCTTCTAAAGGATCAGTTGGTAACCTTTTTTCAGTTCAAGTTTGGATCTCTCTCATTATTCTCTCTCTCTCTCACTCTTGTTCACTTAGAGTTTTCTTGGAGCACTCTAGCTTTGAATCAAGGAAGGAAAAGCAAGCAAATGGAAAGGAAGGAAAGAAAGGATCAAGGAAGAAGAGCAGGATCAGGTAGCTTCAGCAATAATACTTGCAGGTAACCTTTTGCATGTGTGATTTCCTAGCTAGTTTGGACATGCATGGCTTTGCATGTTGGTGTATGGTTCTCTTTCTGTTGGTGGCATGGTTTTACCGGGTTATGACAATGCTTTTCAGCCTATCCTTGCCTTTTTCCGGACGACATGGTATGTTGGGATGTTTATCTCAGCTTTGAGATTTGGTTTGCTGGATGGATTTCAGAATCTGGGGTGGAGGTGGTCTCAAGGTTCATTCCCAAAGGCCTACGAATCCCTTGACTGGTTTTTGCGGGATGCACAGTAAAGCCTGAGGGATAAGTCTCAATTTAGGGCCTAGTGATTCAAGTTTAGATTGCGGTAAAGCCTAAGAGACTTGTCTCGGTTTAGGGCCTAGTGATCTAGGATTGGATTACGATAAATCCTGAGAGACAAGGAGACAGAAAATTCCTCAAGGATAGTGATGGATTCTGGATGGAATTCCAAGTTCGGTTTGGTTGTGATTGGAGCACCGGTTTTGGTGTGATCAAGATTTGGTGAGGGTGGAGGTGGTTTGACCTCTGGATTTCCTTGGTTTTTCTTAGATTGGTTTTTCTATGAGATCCCACATTCATGCTTCGAGTATGACATGAGAGTGACTAGAAAAAAGAGAGATTTGGTTCAGCCATGTCTATGGTTGGGTGGTATGTAGAAGGCACGATCCTGGTCGGATTTGCCTATGATTAATAAAATCTAAGTTCTCTTACTTTTGCACTGATTTATATGTGGATTTAATGGCTGCCATGTCTCTAATATTTATATGGTTTTATGTTGGTTATAAGCATGCTTAAATGACTGGTTCATGTCATGGTTATTTCATGTATTTAATTATAACTGTTAAATTGATCAATGCAAGACCTAATTGATGATATAATGGTTCAATGGAGAAGGAGGTGACCCTTTTGGTTATGTTTCATAAGATTTTTCAGTCATATGCTTTATCCTGTATCCTAGACCTGTAGGTTGCATTGATGCCAAGTGTTTGATAGAATGTCAGTCTCGAGTGGGGATGCTAGGCTTAGTCCTGAGGTTGGTTTTAATTATCAACATTGTTATCAACTCTTTGATGCATTCTAAAGGTTGTAGCAATTTATGGGCAAAGGTCAGGATTTTGGGCTAGAAAATTGGTTCAAATCTCGGGTTCGTTGGCACATGTTTGCTCAAAAAAGTCCACATTCATTTGCACATAGGCCTATGAGAGCTAATTTGGGTTGTTTGTCATTGTCTTGCCTATAGCATGAGAGATACTTTGCATTAAAAGGCTTAAATGATCAATGTGACTTAGGGATAGGATGTTTGAGTGCCTAACATGCCTCCTGAGGGTGTTGTGGCTTATGTAGATGAGTTTGTTTGATGTCTTCGGTCAATTCCATTTCCTTAAGGTTACCAAGGAGATTGAATCCCTTAAAGTGACCTATCTCATCACATGTTTTCCCCAGCTGGTTGGTTGCTTGGGTGGACCTGGGAGGAGGGGGTGTTGCAATGAGAGGAACTTGGGTACATTCCTTTATAGTAATGGGTATACCCTCCCTAATTAAGAGGGAGATATAGACACACCATTCTTTTCTTCACTTTGGGAATAAATAATAGAGGATTGGGTAAGCATCTGGTAATGAGGCTCATCAATAGCTATATCATAAGGGTCACAATGCCATCCTCCATCTTATTAAATTGTCTTTTTATCACATTTATTTACAAATTTTGTTATATTATGCTTAGTGTGAAGGGTAAAAGATGTGTTTCTATGTCATGTGGCCTAATGTGTGTTAAATATAGGAATTGGAGCAATTTTGAGATAATTTGAGTCTAGGAGATCAGAGTAAACAACAAAGAATGATTCTAGGAGGTTTTCCACCTCCTTAACTCCTAAAATCAACAAAAGATCACCACTTCATCTCTCATCAACTCGAGGTCATTGGCAGCCAAGCAGGTTGAGATCATTGGAAGCCAAGCCAGTTCAGTTCAAGGGAGATCTAGATCCACCTATTCTCAAGTTAGGGAGACAAACATCCCTATTTTATAGGGAGTTATTGGTAGCTACCCTTTTGTATAAATAAACATGCTAAGGAGCTCATTAGGATTCGAAGTCTTATTATAAATAAGAGGTCATTGAGCTGAAGCACTTATGACTATTATTTTTGATGATGTATTTGACATTTATGGAATGATAATGAGAAGTTTTATCTTGATCCATCATTGAGTTGGTTCAGAGCATTGAAGCTCTTGGATTTGGGCCCAACTCTAGCAGCATAGGTCCCTCTTGCATATTTCTATTTCTCTTAGCCTAGAATGTTGATTAGTTGTTGCAATTTAGTAGAGTTTATTTATATTTATTTTAGCCTAGAATGTTGATTAGTTGCTAGAGTTCAGTAGAGTATAATTCCTCAAAAAGTCAGTGACTGTGATCCCTATCTCACCTCTCTCATGGGAGCATGATTAGAGGACTCCACCATTACATCCCAAAAACAATGTGTGATTTATTTCCTATGATTTCTTGGAAAATTTTACATTTGGTATCTTGCTTCACATGTGATTGTTGTAGCTTGGAAGGTATATCAGTTTATAGATCAAGTTCTTAGCATTAGTTAGATAGTTTCCAAATTCAATTCATCTTTACCACAACTAACTGTAATATTTTGCAAATTAAAAGAGGAATAGGTGCATGTGATGTTGCAGGGTTGTTGGATCTGCAGGAAAGGAAATTGTTCGATAACTCCATCTAGGACTTCTCCACTCTCTTTTGATGAATGCAACCCCATGTTCTTAATCTCTGTTTTTGGTCACCGTGAGCAACCTTCTTAGCCCAAATCTAGAATTCCTAAAGTGTTGGGCTTGGCTAGGGGTGTTTATCACCTTCCCTACATTCCCCACAACCTTCATCCATCTTACCATCAATTCATCCCATCATTATTAACCTACAAACCCTTTCGGCCAACTTCTTGTAGCATTAACATGAATCTTGTAGCATTAAAGGAATCTTATAGCAATATCTTGCAACACAACTGTAACAACCTTTTTTGACCCTATTTTGACCTACAATGATAGAAAAACTTAGTTTAGGAGTAGGTTGACCCCTCGGATTGGATTCCATGACCAGAATTACCACCTAGGTCATTCCCTTCATTCCTTTTTCTTTCTTGCAAGAGTGAATAGCATTATTTCTTTCATTATGAATTTGGCAATTGGGAACTTACTTAATCTCTAAGTGTGAATTAGATAAATAATGCATGCAGTCTTGAGTTGTGAATTGGTAGGATGATCTTATGTTTTCAAGAAAACCCGATAGCTAGATGATTGATTGCAAATTAGAGTAGTTTCCTTTTTATAGTTAGCATAATTCTTGTGTTTTTCATGAATGGAATCAGTAGCATTTACAAGTTTATAGAATTACAAGTTACAGTTGAAAATCATTTACTTTCTTTGCACTAGGACTAGTTTTCACATTCTGCTTTCAGTATTTAATCTCCTTTAAGTTCAGTAGAGGAATGGTCTTGAATCCCTAATGATCAAGTGACATAGTTGAGGGTGGCATGAGTATAATTCATCTACTATATATATAGCATTGTCACCTAGAAGTTTGAATGAACCCTGCATTGATAAGTAAAGTTGAAGGGCCTCTGAAAATTGCAGCACTCTTGGTGCAATACCAGGGCTCACCAGTTTTTGGCGTCATTGTCGGGGAGTTGTTTAGGTAGATGTTATTTCTAGTTTTCTTTCTATTTTTCATTTAGTTTTGAAAAAATCACATAAAAGTGAAAAAAAATATTTTTTCATGACTCGTAGGAGTAGAAGCGCGTTAGGAAAATTCTTTTCAAATACCCCCTCACCATCAAATAGTCAACCTACACTCTTCTTCAGTGACTGTCAACTTCCCTCTCTGTCTATAGGGGAGTTAGAAGACCCCGTAGGTGAAAAACCTAAGATCTTTGAAGAACCTATTGGGGAAGAAGAAGAAGAAGCCATTCCACATACCCACACCATGGCTAAAAATAAAAATGAGGAGGTTTTTCCCATCAGATAAACTAATGGAGATACTATAATGAAGAATATAAGCCCTTCTACCCTTCCTCGCTTCCATGGCTTGACTTATGAGGACCCTGATACTTTCATGTTGAGTTTTGTGTTGTCTGTAGGACTTATGACTATACCTCTAATGACCAAAAGCTTAAGTTGTTCCCATCCATCCTTAAGGATGCATCCTTGCACTAGTTCATGGGTCCACCTGGGGATAACATCACTACCTGGGCTCAAATGCATCAATCCTTCAACAACAAGTACAAGGACTATTGTAGGTCTAAAGACACTAAAGAGGAAATATTTAGAATGACTCTTGGACCTAATGAATCCTTGGAAGACTATGAGGAATTGTTTTAGCTCAGTTATAGGAGGGTTAGATGCACCCTTGATCCTGAATCACTCATGTTAGTCCTTCTCAGAGGAATCAGGGAGGACATAATGGAAACCCTCAATATGCTATTTGGGGAAGAAATATATCAACTACCCTATGAAGACATCAAGATGGTATTCAAAAACCATTCTAGGTCTTCTAGGAAGAAGGGTAGGGATAGTCAAGCTTTGGCCAATTCCTCTCCCTCCACAAAATCCATCAAGAATGAAATTGGGAACATGTTGGAGGAATTTAAAAGTGAAACGTTGCATACCTTTTCTCTACAAATGGACACTATGCAGATCAAGAGGAGACAAGAGGAAGCAGAGAGGGACTTAGTTATCTTTCTCCCTAAATGCACTAGAAAGCATCCCAAAAATGAATGTCCATTAAATGTTATAGAGGCCTCCTCAGTCTGTGAGGAAAACCATGCCACAGATATGTGCCCTTCTTTGCCTAGATTGAAAGTCTTATAGCAGGGGGCAGAAGGTGGGGTTGAACAACTCTATTTAATCAATCAAAGGAGGCCTCAAGGCCCTCAACCATACCAGTAGGGCATGTAAGGTGCATCCTACTCTTATTACCATCACAACCAAAATGCACCTCTACCACCTTGGTACTATTCCACTCATCCATCATGGTCCACACCTTCTCCCTAGCCTTATGAACCTTAGTATCCTTCCAAACCTATCAATCAAACATTTCAGCCATATTCTTCTACACATCCTCAGTGGAATAACCCATCACAAGGGTGGAGGACTCAACTCAACCAACGTCTTGATTTACTGCCTCCACCTCCATCTCAACCATAACTCATTCATCCTGATCTACCCAAGCAACCTCAGATGCCTTCTCAACCCAATCCAGACCTAAACAACAAGTAATCACAAGGGGTCTATAGTGGAGAGACACTTTACCTTGCCTATGTTGTGGAGATTCAAGAAATCAAACTCAGGTATGGAAGAGTGCTCCGAGATAACCAACCTCCATCTTCACCTGAGGAGATTGAAGAGGAAAAGTAAGAGAGTAACCCTCAAGTAAATCCACCTCCTTTTCCTGAGAGATTTATCCATCCTGACCAACACACCCGAGAAGAGTATGAACTTCTAGGAGAATTGAAGAACCTGTGTGTTAAAATTCCACTCCTCCAAGCTATCAAGGATGTTCCCATCTACAATAAGCTTATAAAAGAGAAATGCTTCAAATATCTTGGGAGGAGAAAGAAAGACACCCCTACCATCAATGTTATTAGTCAATTATCCAATCTAATACTAGGGAGAGTGATTTTCCTAAAATATCTAGATCCTGGAAGTCCTGTGGTATATGCGCACATTGATGGCATCATTTTCCCTCACACCTTGATTGATTTTGGGGCTGCCATCAATATGATGAATAAAGAAACCATGCTCAAGCTAAACCTCCAAGGATCTTTGATAAAGACCACCACAATGTTGCAACTTTCAGATAGCTCCATAGTGGCTCCTGAGGGAGTTGTTGAGGATGTAATGGTCTCTATTGACTCCTAGGAGTATCCTACTAACTTCCTAGTTCTCCAGCCCAAGAAAAAATTCACTGATTATCCTCTCATCCTTGGAAGACCATGGCTAGCCACTGTTGATGCTTACATAATTTGTAGAGTTGGGAACATGACTTACCCTTATGGTTGGAAGAGGAGGAGAAAGATGAAGTGTATCATACAAAATCCCATCCAATGTTTACCCTATATGTTGTTATAGGAGGGGAGAAACCTAATGAAGATGACCTCATTGACCAGATCCTCCAGAACCAACCCACCAACTCCGTGCCTCTTGATGAGCTTGTGAAGGAATTTGAGGGTAATCCTTCGACTAAGTTATGCCTAGTGGACCCAAGTCATACACATGTCAAAATGGTAGAATTTGGTCCATCTAGAACCTTGAATATTAACCCCTCTCTCTCAGCCAACGAAGAAGAGAAGTTGTGAAAAATGCTGAGAGAGCACTTAGATGTCTTTGCTTGGAGCTATAAAGAACTGAAAGGGGTTCATCCTTCGGTATGTATTCATCACATCTACATCAAGAAGGGATGCAAACTTGTGGGCCAAACTTAGAGGAGAATGAACCCAGCCCTCAAATACATAGTAAAGGAAGAGTTGAAAAAGTTGTTGGATGCAGGATTCACATACACCATCTAAAATAGTGAGTGGGTACCCCCTCTAGCTTTGGTCCCAAAACATAATGGGAAGTGGAGGATCTATGTGGATTACAGAGAGTTGAACAAAGCCGCTAAGAAAGACCATTTCCATTTACCTTTCATTGATCAAGTTTTAGATGGTGTTGCAGGAAGAAGTTATTCTCTCTCCTGGATGGATTCAGTAGTTACAATCAGATCCATATCGGCCCAGAGGACCATGAAAAAACTACGTTCACTTGTCCTTTGGTCACCTGTTCTTATAGGGTCCTTCCTCTCAGATTATGTAATGCCCCTGCCACTTTTCACAAGGAAGTTCTGAGCATCTTTGCTGAGTTGGTCCATGACTCTATAGAGATCTACATGGATGATTTCACTCCCTATGGGTGTGACTTCCTGGAGGCTCTCTCTAACCTATGGAAAGTCTTGAAGAAGTGCACTAAAATGAACCTCTCACTTAGTTATGAGAAGTGTGAATTCTTTATGAATGCAGGGATTGTCCTTGGCCATTCAATATATCATGAGGGAATACAAGTGGACCCAAACAAAATTTCCATCATAAAAAGGGTCCCTACTCCTCAAAAGTAGAGGGATGTTAGGAGCTTCTTGGCCTTAGTTGGATATTATAGGAGGTTTATCAAGTACTTTAGTAATGTAGCCTCACCATTGTTTAGATTTCTGGCTAAGGAATCAGAATTTTGTTGGTCAGATAGTTACCAAGAGGCCCTAGAGGTCTTGAAAGACAAATTAACCATTGCACCCATACTTAGAGGCCCAAATTGGGCTCTTCCCTTTCATATCCATGCTGATGCATCTGAAAAAGTTGTAGGAGAAAATTTAGGCCAGATAGATGATAAGCTACCTTATGCCATTTACTTCATTATTAAAAATTTGTCTAAGGCCGAATTGAACTACATTATAATTGAGAAAGAACTCCTAGCTATTGTACACTCTTTGAACAAGTTTAGACACTACATCACTAGATATCAAAATTGTGTGCATACTAACCATTCAGCAATCAAGTACTTGATGAACAAGCCTGATGTGAGTGATAGAATTATTATATCAGTGCTACTATTACAACAATTTGATTTAACTATCATTGATAAGCCAGGTAAAGAAAATGTAATTGCATATTTGTTATCTATAATTTCTTTTCCTGCAAGTGATGAAGGCATGGTTGATGATCAAATTCCAAATGAGCACTTATTTTCTATCTTAGTTCTATCTCCATGGTTTGTTGACATAGCCAACTACCTAGTTGCTATACAATTCCCTCCAAATTTGTCATCCTAGAAGAAGAGTGGAATTGTGAGGAAGAGTTCCCCTTTCACCTGGATGGTGGGAAATCTCTTCACGCTGGGACCAAATCAAATCTTGAGGAGATGTGTTAGGGAAAAGGAAGTCTTTGAAATCCTCTCATCCTGTCATGATGGGCCTTGTGGAGGTCACTTTTCTACCAAGAGGACAACTTTCAAGGCTCTACAAGTTGGCTACTACTGGCCCACTCTCCACCAAGTTGCAATAAGGTACACCAGTCGATGTGATCAGTGCCAGATGATGGGGAAACCTACCCCCAAGTATGAAATTCCCTTACAACCTCAAGTATATTTGGATCCATTTGAAAAGTGGGGCATGGATTTCATTGGCCCAATTGATCCACCATCTGGGCATAAAATGTACATCATTGTGTGCACTGATTATTTTACAAAGTGGCATGAGACAAAAGCTGTCAAGGTAGCCAAAAAGGATAAAGTGGATGAATTCTTAAGGGAGAATGTGTTCTACAAGTTTGGGTACCACAAAGAGATAGTCACCGATCAAGGAGTTCAATTCACATCACATCGGATCAAGAATCTGTTAAGGCAGCATCATATCAAGCACAGGAAATCTACTTCCTATCATCCTCAGGCCAATGGACAAGTAGAGGTCACAAACAAGGCATTAAAAGGCATCCTTATCAAGGTTGTGAGCAATAGAAAAAAGGATTTGGCATATAGAATAGTGGAGGCCACATGGGCCTATAACACAACTTGGAAAATAACTACTAGTTTTACCCCTTATGATTTGGCTTATGGAAAGAAGGCTCTTCTCTCTATTGAGTTTGAGTACAATAATTTGAGAATGGAAGACCAATTGGATTTATATGTCATGAAAGAACAGAAGGAGAGGTTGCTCCAGTTAAATGACTTGGATGAATTTAGAATGCAGGCCCTCCTACAGACTGAAGTTATCCAATTGTAGAGGAAGGTATAGCATAATAGGAATATCAAGGACAAATTATTTCAAGAAGGGGATTGGGCATTGCTCTATGACTCTAAGTTCAAGGAATTCAAAGGAAAATTTAGATGGTTATGCCCTGATCTAGGTGGATATTGGTGGCCACCTGCCAAGTCCACTTGGACCCCCACCATTGTTTCTTTTAGCTTTTCAATTTCCTTAATTGTAGCATAGTTTACTATTTTTAGCAGTTTTTCGGGTCCTAAACTTTCAGAGCCGTTTTGAAGCCCTAAATGATATTTTTTGGGAAAACTAGGAGAAACATGGGTCCATGAACCGATGTTGAACGCATCAAACAGAGATCACATGCCAAAGTTACAACCCCGGGAAGTTGATGTACCAATTTACCCAAACGGGGCCCACAGTTTGGCGTTTCATCTTCTAGGGTTATGTTTTTGGATGTTTAGGATTTTACATTGTTCTCAATAATAAATAGGCCTTCGGGCCTCATTGTAACATAGTTCAGAGGCATGTAGCCACCACATATCTTCTCAGAGATAAGCTACCATCGCCCTAGCTGGTTTATTTCCATTTCTGTTTGTAAGCATATTTCAGTATTTTACATTCATGAAATGAAGTATTATTTCCATTGCATCTTTTTGTTTATGGTTATCTCTGTAATTTGTTGCGTTCCTGTTTAAATTTGGATCAATGGTATGAGAGCGGTCTTCTTTTGCTCTGTTTTTCTTGCATGTCCCCAACGAGGTCGGGATATAAGGAGTTAGGGCTTGAACTAGTCGAACCTTTGCAAGACCAGCCTCGCAAATCTTGACAGTCTCCCATGGCGAATGAAAAGAAAGACAAGCGGGTAGGAGATCCTATCAAAATCTTGTTTGAAGAAGCCCTCGAGTGACAAATGAACGCGATGATGGACAACTTTGCCCAGATCCTTCAACGACTACCCAGGAGGGACACATCGGCTTCCAATAGCTACTCTGGAAATGCCACACCGTTTAAGATACAAATTAATTTTGAAATCCCCATATTCGAGGGTCAGATAGACGCAAATGCCTTCGATAAATGGTTAAATCTGCTAGAGGGTTATTTTTCTGTTCATGATTTTTCTAGTCGGGAAAAGATTATTTTCGCTCTTCTCAAATTATCCCCCCACGTTAAGGACTGGTGGGAAACCTACTGTGAGTAGAAGGATGAAAGTACCCTGTCAGAAGCTATGAGGATCAATACATGAAGTGGACCACGGTTCGGCAAGGAAGGGACCAAGAGGTGCCAGAGTTTACCAATATTTTCCATACCCTTCGCACAAAGTTGGGTATCAAGGATTCAGAGCAACATTTGGTACTCAAATACCACGGCTACCTGCACAAGTACATCCAGGAAGAAATAGAATTCCTAAACATCTCCTCGCTTAGCACAACATACCGATATGCCGTCAAGGTCGAGCAAAAGTTTAAATAGAAGAAGTGAGACTTTGGGTCTGCGAATCCAAAGCAAGTGAAAGGTTCCCCCAAACTGTAGAACAAAGGAAAAATCCAAGGCGGGGTAGCCCAAGACGACCTGCCAAAGCTACAAGCAAAGAACCATGCCGCGAAGCCGAAAAAGTACACAGGAAAGTGGTGTGAGATCCATAAGAGCTCCACTCACAACACAAGTGAGTGTCGGGCTAAGCAGTCACTAGTGGCTGAGCTAAAGGTTTCAGAATTAGATGCATGTTCCGACTCTGAGTCAGAACCCGACAAGGGGAGTGACAAAGGGAAGCAGATTATCAATGCGGAGCCCAATGCCACCATTTCCACCACGAAGATCCAAAAGGAGGAACCCAAAGATCCAGAGGAGGAGGAGCGTCTCTTCCACTCCTAGATGTGGGTAAAGGGCTCCCCACTACAGTTCATTGTCGATAGCAGGAGCCAAAAGAACCTCATTTCGGTAGACGTCATGAAGCGGCTAGGCTTACCAACCACAAC
>APFE031731578.1:113160-138451 GCA_000404065.3 Pinus taeda
GTCAAAGCAGGTCAACTCCTTCACCAGGGCAAGTGGCTCACAAGGGACCAAGTTCAACAGAAGTTTCCTCATCTCATGGAGGAGCTTAATGCAATGGGGTCCATTGCTTCCTAAGGGGGGAGGAATGATCCAGGTGGATATTGGTGTCCACCTACCAAGTCCACTTGGACCCCAACCATTGTTTCTTTCAGCTTTTCAATTTCCTTAATTGTGGCACAATTTACTATTTTTAGCAGTTTTTCGGGTCCTGAACTTCCGAAGCCATTTTGAGGCCCTAAAGGACATTTTTTTGGGAAAACTAGGAGCAACATGGGTCCATGGACTGATGTTGCTCTTCCCAAAGTTGTAGTTCTCGGATAGATCTTTCTAGTGAGATATTGTGCGTGTCAAATGGAAATCGTATGCCAAAGTTACAACCCAGGAAGTTGATGTACCAATTTACCCAAACGGGGCCCACAATTTGGCATTTCATCTTCTAGGGTTAGGTTTTTGGATGTTTAGGGTTTTCCATTGTTCTCAACAATAAATAGGCATTCGAGCCTCATTGTAACACAGTTCAGAGTCATGTAGCCTCCAAATCTCTTCTCAGAGATAAGCTACCATCGCCGTAGCTGGTTTATTTCCATTTCTGTTTGTAAGCATATTTCAATATTTTACATTAATGACATGAAGTATTATTTCCACTGCATCTTTGTGTTTATGGTTATCTCTCTAATTTGTTGCGGTCTTGTTTAAATCCAGATCATTCCCATCCCTGATAGAGAAATTCAATGACAATGGAGTTGTTCAAATCAGGACTATTGATGAGGAAGGGATTCCCTTTCTTTTCAATGGCTATAGATTGAAGGTATATAGAAAGCCTATGTCCATGTAAGAATTCATTAGCACAATCAGTAGAGAGGTGAATGTGATTGGAAGTGTCATAGCTTCCAAGTCACAACATTCTTAGATACTGTTTTTTTTTGTGAAAAAAAACAATAAAATGAATGGATGAAAACCTTTATGAGGCATCTGAGGCTAACTCTTGGGTTGAAAACCTCTGTGAGGTAGCCTAGGAGTAAAAAAAAAAAAAAAGGAAAAAATAAAAGATCCCTAGGTGAAAGCCTCCCTTAAGGCACTTCGGGCAGGCATACAAGTTGAAAACCTCTCCTATGGTAGCCTGTGTGTCCCTCAAAAAAGAAAAAGAGAACAAAAACAAAGGGAAATTTCATGACATGGAGCCACAACATGTTTGTTATTAATTTTTGCCATTTTTTAGGTTTTGAGGATATTGGCAAATTTCAGGGCTACATGGCCATCATCCTCGGTTTCCATCCACTTATGCCTCCATCTACTCCATATCCTCCATGGAAACCCATGTCCTCACCACTCTCCACCATCCTAGTGGCTCAAAAGTCCAATTTCATTCCCTCTCTGGATTGCTACAGGAAAACTGTAATTGCTATAGGAAGATCCTGTAGCACTACAGGAAGGGACCAAAAATCTATAGGAAGGGGATATGAATGAGAAAATCACCAAGAATGACCTTGCCAAATTTAAATCCATCCTTCATACATCCTTGTTCACAAAAAATTCAATATCTTTCAAAACTAACTCTAAACTTTGTCTCATCCTAAAAGAAATCTGGAAAAAAATATAGAGTACATTCCCTCCATTTCCACAACCCTACACTACTCAATCAGGGCCCTAACATCATCCTCCAAGTCCTCTAGACTCTTTCTCATCACTCCCCTTAAGTTAAAATACCTTGCGAAGAGAAGAAAAAGGATGTTATTGGATTCTCTTGTAGTCGCCTGTGTAACCATTACAGAAAAGCTAGAGCCTAGTTTTTTCCTTCCCATCAAGTTGAGGGGATGATACCATCTCATGAGGCACTCTTCTAGTCCAAGCAGGACTCTACAACAGCAACAATAACACCTAGGATATCAAGAAAGGGCCTACACACATAGCAACAACAATAGTCAAACACATAAGAGCAAAGAAATTATATGCAGGAGTAGAAAAAGATAGCAAGACAACTCCCTAGGTAGCAGTACAAAGGTCATTCGGACATGAGGTAGGCACAGGTATGGAAAACTCTCAACTCCTCCCTATGTGTAAAATAATGAAAAATGTATGAATGTGGCTAGTTGACTTGGCCACCCTCGGTCAGTGAACACAAATTGATTTATGACTTATAATGCAACATGGGAGTGTCACATTAGCTAATATTAGATAATAGGGAGTGGGTATTTATTACGAGGGACGAGGGAATTATTTCTCTAAGTGGTACAACAATCCAAATGAGGAAACTCGTGCTTATGCCAAGTCATCACAACACTCTAAGCCCTAGCCAGAAATAGAATATAATGTACTGAGGCTCAAAATCTCTTGCATCTATGCTCCTTTTTAAAATATTTAAGGACAAGCCTGGGAAGCCATCAAAAGTATTCGAACCCTACTTTCTCATTTCTACAGGAGGTAGCTACAGGAAGCTATAGGAAGCCTAGGAAATTGCTGCAAGAAGCCTCCAAGGGTGAAAGAAAGCTGCTAAGGGTTGATTTGGTCTCCAATTATCCTTATCCTAGTCCATGTGGTGAAACGCAAGTGGCCCCTCTCAATCATCTATCCATAATTTACATGTTGGTGCACCCTAACTTCTACAAGTCATAACAACTATTTTGTAAATTAAAAGAATTTTTCTGGCTATGGATTAGAGGTAATATACATAATTATTATCAACTAGATATTCCAACCTTTTGTTCCCATTGAATTACACATCGAAGCTATTACAAGAAGAAACCCTCGTACACTTAGTTGAAAATAGAGGAAAATATGGGAGGGGAATTCAATAGAAGGGATCATACAGACACTAAAAGAATTCATATTTACCCTCATGTATTAGACATTTTCAGAAAACATTAGTACTTAGGTTTCTTTGAGCTACAGAAAGGATATGATGATGCCATTACATATGAATTTTCCATGGCCCTAAACTCTCAGGCAAGAGTTAGCACCACCACTGTGGTAAGGGAATTAGCCATTTCCATCAGTCTTGAGCTAATTAGTAGGGTGACAACCCTTCCCCTAGGGATCTATTGGAGAAGAGAAGACAAGAGCAGCAGTGCCATTGCCAAAAAGAGCTTCTTCACCGATGATGAGAAATATATTCAAGATAAAAATGGAGTCAAAAGGGAAAGCCTACCCTATCCATGGGATGAGGTGGCCTACCATATCCTCAAATTCATCTACTGTGAAGGAAGACTAAGTGTAGTCTATGGCTACCATTTTAGATTACTCCATGAGCTAAGGTTTCAAGTAGAATTTCCCCTAGCCCAAAGACTCAGTGTACCTTATTTCCTCTTACAATCCACCAATGACATGAGCCAAAAGGTGAGAGAGGGAAATCACCAACACCTAGGCCACCATGGCCTCATCAAAATAATAGTGGAAGATGCTTTGTATAAACTAAAGATCCTTGTCCTCTGGTCCAAATTCAGGGATATGGACAGAGAAGCCTTCATTGAAACTCAAACCCTCACACTAGGTGAGACCCCAGCCTCGAGTGCTTGAGGAAGAGAAGGGAAAGAAGAGGAAGAAGAGGTAGAGGAAAAGAAAATAGAGAGAAGCAGAGCAAGAAGAAGGAGTAGAGAAAGAGAAATATAAATAAGAAGAGGAGGAGCAACAAGAAGAACCAAGCCTTGAGAAAACCACTACATCTAGAGAAGAAGAGGTGTCCCGAGATAAAACAAGTGTGTCTCTAGGGCCCACTAAAAAAGAGGTAGTTATCACCTTATCTACCTTGAGCACACCAATAAAACCTAAAAATAAAAGGCAAAGGAAAAATCCCCTCTACTTCAAAACCAGGAAAAGTACCAGGATTAAACAGGGGAGACCTCAAACTCCCACAAAGGCCCCTATCACAATTGAGGAATTCCCAAGTAAAAAAGAGGAGCTAGGACCCACTGAAAGGAAAGTTGAGGAGATCACCTCTCCTGTAGCCATATCAAATACTCCCATAGTATATGTAAGGAGTCCTACCACTAGATCAACCTCCTCTAAACAAACCAAGGACATACCACACTCCAACAAAAAGGAAAAGGGAAGCTAAAGGAAAAATAAAGCATGCTATAGGAATGACAGAGCATGCTTCAAGAAGAAAAAAAAATGCTACAAGAAGAGAAGAAGGAGCAACAAGAATGGAAAAAGGAAACACAATAGTTACATGAGGGGGCAGCTTCCCCAAGAACATTTGAAAAGGATTTACCAGAGCTATATGATCCTAGTCCACAACCTAGTTTGTTAGGTCCCTATACTACTAGTGTTACCCCTTATTGTTATTATAGCAACCCCCTTATTATATTGGTGTGCCCATGTAGTCCCCATATTGTTATTATTGTGCCCCCTAGAAGCCCACTATTGTTATTGTTGTGCCCTTACCTTATTATTGTTATGTCGGCTCTGATTATATTATGACACCATAGACTCCTATATATAGAAAGGAGGTCTTGTCATTTGTATCATCGAAGAATTGTTCATTTGTGTAATGAAAAGGAGGTTGCCCCCTCGAAGAGGTTGATTTCTAAGGTGTTGATCTTTATTTTCTATATTTTGTGAACTGGTTTCATAATCATCTACAAAAAGGGGAAGCAAAATGTTCTTGCAGATGCACTCTCAGGAAAGGATGAGGATGTGGAAGCATTGTTTTGTGCTATTTATATTATACAACCAGATTGGATAAATGAAGCAAGGGATGAATGGAAGAATGATGAAGAATTGTGGTCACTCATTCAAAAGTTGCATAAGATCCTAGTTCAAAAATATTGACAAAACTTGACGAGGAAGGAAAAATCATATTAGAAACTGAAACAGTCAAAAAAGCAAGAAATCAATAGCTACGAAATTGATCAATTCCAGAGTATCTCATCAAGTGGAAGAACTTACCTGCTGAAGATTCCATATGGGAGGATGATAATTTTATACATAAGAATCCAGAACTACTCAAGTATTGAGGACAACATTTTTTGAAGGAGAGGGGCATGTTAGGTCCCTACACTACTAGTGTTGAAAAGTGTGCAACAAGAAATGCTAAATTTAGAAAGTGTTAAAAATAGAACTGCTAAAAAATAGCACTTCTAAAAATAGCACTTTGGCCAATAAGCATTTTGGCCACCTTGGGTGAGAGGTGAAACTGCTAAAAATAAAATCTTCTAAAAATAGCATTTCTGGGTCCCTTCCTATTTTTTGCAGTCCCTGGTCTAACTATAGGAAGTAAAATGGAGTTTGGTCTTACCAGCAGTTTAAAATATTAATTAATTAATCTCCATGAGTTAATTAGTTATGGAAAATTAAACTTGAAGTCTTTGTGAGAACATGTAATTAGTTGTCCCACCGATTGAGGAATTTATCCTTGATTCTCTCCACTGATTAAGGAATTAAGTATGAGTTCTATAATGAGAGAATTAGTTGACTTAGTTTAACTTAGTCAAGTCCAGTTAGATTATTTTAACAAGTTGTTAAAATAATGAGATATAGTTTGTTGATGCTTGCATGCATGTGATAACTATTATTTTCAGATAACTAAGTATCCTCTCATGGATAACTGATGCATGGAAGTTTAGACAAAGACCTAGTTGAGATCAAATGAGGGACAGTGTACTATCAGATGCTTGGATATTTCTAGTAAGTATTTCTTGCATGCATGAGGAACTAGTGTCCTCAAGGATTGCATAGTTGGACCTGAGGTTGACAGTAGGTATGATCTAGGGCCAATTCACATATGTTTTGTAATTGGACTCCAATCAAAATTGCACAAGGAAATAGCGGATTGGAGGACTTGTGGCCTATATATTGAGGCCTAGGTAGTCTATGATCTTAAACTTTTGATTGCAAAGAGTACAAGATAGCTCTTGAGCTGATTCTTTTTGTAAACAGAAGAGGATTTACACTTGATTGATAATACAGTGTTGGGGGTTTTATGCTAGTTCTTTCCCCAGTGGTATATCTTGTGTTATGGTTGATTATTTCTCTTGATCAGTTATATGTGTTTATGCTTGATGTTGCTCATGAAATCGATTATGCTTCCAGTTAATGTTTTGTAGCACTAGATTAAGTATTATGCTTTAGTACATTGCATATATCAGGTTGATCTAGAGGTGAAATTTCTACATGGTATCAGAGCACAGGTGATCAAGGAAGAACAATATACAGGCAAGAGAAATTCGAAGTTTATCATTCGGGATATAGATCTCAGTTCTTATCACATCCATTTTACTGATGGCTTTCTATGGTTTGAAGCTTGAGTATGCCCTTGATGGCAGCTCAAACTACATAGTTTGGAAGGATCGCATGGAGGCAGTATTGGAAGATAACGACCTTAAGGAATTCATTGATCAAGAAGTCCCTAAGCCTACTGATGTTACTCAATTGGCGGAATGGAAGAAGTGTGTGGCTAGAGCTAGGAGAATCATCCTGGAGGGAGTTCGAGATCACATAATTTCGAGCCTCCATGGGAAGGAGACTCCGCATGCAATGTGGAAAATATTGAAAGATTTATATCAGAATAGCAGTGATAAGAGGAAGCTGGCACTGAAGGACAAACTTCGCAAGATCAAGTGTGAAAAGGGTGACACTATCTCTATGTTTTTGAACAAGCTCACCACCTGCAGAGATGAGCTTGCAAGTGTAGGGGTCACTACAGTTGATGATGATATGGTGAGTCTAGCACTCCTTGGCCTTCTTAAGAGGAGGCATAGCTACCAAGACTCAGTGAATGGAAGGGACAAACTACCAGATTGGGAATGACTATGGTTTGATTTGATGCAGGAGGAGATCAAACGAGCATCAGGGATGGAGCTTCTTCATCAAAACATGATGATGAAGAGAACTTGGCTTTAGCATCTAAAGCTAAGAAAGGGAAAGGGAAGGCATCCCAATCCAAGTCCTCTCAAGGAGGGAAGAAGTTTGACAAGTCGAAGGTGAGATGCTTTCATTGTCATGAGTTGGGCCATTATGCTATTAATTTCCCAAAGAAGAAGTCCAAGAAAGGTTCCTCCAAGGAATCTGATGGTGATGCACTAGCTTCATAGTTTGAGATGGATTTCTCACTTATTGCATGCATGGTTTCATCCAGCATGGGATGTGTTTGTTACTTGGACAATGGAGCCTCTTTCCACATGTCAAGTGACAAGAATATTTTCAACACTTTGGATGAGAAGGATCTCCAGATACGGATCGAGATGGATGATGATGGAAAGTATAGTGTCTCAGGTGAAGGTACGGTTGTGTTTCAGAGGGAGCATGGTTATCCCCTCACTCTTTCTAATGTTATGTATGTACCAGGGCTGAAAAATAATCTTGTGTCTATTGCTATGCTTGAGGATAAAGGCTATGATGTAGTCTTTAGTTTGGGAAAGGTTTTCCTAAGGCATATCGACACTGGACAGACCAAACAGATAGGGGTTCGAATTAAGAATCTCTATAAGTTACAGGTAGAAGACTATGCTACATTGAGTTCCAAAGAAGAGGTGGTGCATGGCCAAGATATTGGTGAGTAATGGCATAGGAGATTGGGCCACTTGCATTATGGGGCCTTGAAGATCACGCAACAAATTTCTACCAGATTACCCAAGTGCAATCTGGGGAAAATGAGCACATTCAAAGGTTGCACTTTGGGTAAGTATGCAAAAGCTTCCTTTCATGATCGGGATAGTAGAGTAGGAGTAGTTCTGGAGCGAGTTCATTCAGATGTATGTGGGCCATTCTCTACAGCCTCCACTGTGAAGCATAGGTACTATGTTATTTTTGTTGATGATTTTTCTTGTAGATGTTGGATCTACTTCATGAAAAAGAAGGATCAAACCTTCTTGAAGTTTTCTGAGTTCAAAGCTTTGGCAGAGAAAGAATCAGGGAAGAAAGTAAAGGCCTTGTGGAGTGATAACAGTGGAGAGTATGTTTCCCAATAGTTTAAGGACTTCTGTGCTTTAGAAGGAATTAAACGGGAACTCAGGGCACCTCATAACCCACAATAGAATGGGGTGGCCGAAAGGAAGAACAGATATATTGTGGGAGCAGCTCGAGTAATGTTGCATGACCAAGGCCTACCACTTCATCTATTGGCTGAGGCATGCAATACAACAGTGTATCTTCAAAATAGAAGTCCTCATCGTATTTTGGGGATGAAGACACCTATGAAGGCTTTTTCGAGGAAGCAACTAGATGTGAGTCACTTCCGCATCTTTGGATCACCAGTCTTCTGTCATGTGACCAAAGATGCTCAGAAGAAGCTAGACCCAACAGCTGAGTTGGGAATACTTGAGGGGTACACGGATACACCTCACAACTTTCAGTTGTTTATGCCTGCCAGTCAGAGGACCGTAGTGCGTAGGGATCTGAAGTTTGATGAGCAATGAGGCATGCAATTGTCACTTGAGAGGGAGCTCAAGTTGCATGGTGATGATGAGGAACTATTAGTTCCTAAGGAGGAGAAGCCTCCTGATGATGTGGATCAGCCACATGCAGAGATTCTAGTAATGGAGATCACCATTACTGGAGATTCTTCCAGAGATGGGCGCAAACGCTCATAGGAAGATGACAGATTGATGCAGGATGCGAGAGAGAATGTGGGGTAGCCATCCTCTCAGCGCAAACAAAGGAGATCTCCAAATAGATACACTGGCTACATGGCCCTAGTTGGGGAGTGTGTAGTGACTGAGCCTTCTTCTTTTGAGGAGGTAGTGTAACAACTAGTTTGGGTGGATGCGATGGTAGAGGAGTATGATTCTATCATGCGGAATAGTGTATGGGATGTTTTCCCTAGACCGGGGGACAAGTCAGTGGTTACTTCCCGATGGCTTTACAAGGTAAACAAGGTAGCTAATGACAGTATTGAGAAACACAAGGCAAGGTTTGTTGCCCGTCGTTTCTCACAGGTTGAGAGGATTAACTATGATGAGACCTTTGCTCTTGTTGCAAGGTACTCATCGATCAGATCGATTCTAGCACTATTAGCACAGATGGGTTGGAAGATCCATTAGATGGATGTGAAGACATCTTTCCTTAATGGGGAGATTGGGGAAGAGGTATACATAGAGCAGAATGAGGGATTTGAGACCTTCGATCATGTGTCACATGTGTGTCGGGTCAAGTGAGCATTATATGGGCTGAAGCAAGCACCCTATGCTTGGTATACCAGGATCGATAGCTATTTCACTGAGTTGGGCTTCACCAAGAGTGAAGTGGATGCGAACCTCTACCACATTATGGTAGAAGGTAAGCTATTGATTATTGTACTTTATGTCGATGATTTGATTTTGATAGGTGATGATGAGTTGATCAAGTCTTGCAAGGAGGACCTTGCAAGAGAGTTTGAGATGAAGAACATGCGCCTCATGCACTACTTTCTAGGCATGGAGGTGTGGCAGAGAGATGGGGAAGTATTTGTGTCTCAAGGCAAATATGCCAATGAGATACTCAGGCGCTTCCACATGAAGATGTGGAAACCCGTGGAGACTCCTCTAGTAGGTAACTGGAGGAAGGAAGATGCTACTTTAGGTGAGGTAGTAGCTACTACAATTTATCGGCAGCTTGTGGGTTCACTCATGTATTTGGTGAACACATGACTGGATTTGTGCTTTGCGGTGAACCAGATGAGTCGAGCTATGGTTCAACCAACCAAGTTATTTTGGAAGGTGACAAAGCATGTGCTGAGATATCTCAGAGGCACTACACAGTATGGATTATGGTACAGGCGGGCAGAGGGAATGAAGCTCCAAGGCAGGAAGTCCATGAGACAAGAAGAGCACTTCTGGTGGAATCTTCAACCTTGGGTCAGCTATAGTTTCTTGGTATAGCAGGAAACAAATATCAGTTGCACTTAGCACAGTAGAGGCTGAACACATGGCTGCAAGCCAGGATGCATGTGAGGTCATCTGGATGCAGAATATTCTAGTGGGATTGTTTGGCTAGATGATGGATCCTACAGTGATAAATTGTGATAATCAGAGTTGCATTAAACTCTCTGAGAATCCAGTGTTTCATGACAGGTCCAAGCATATAGATATCCGCTATCATCATCTACGAGATTGTGTGGTCAAGAGGATCATGATGTTGCTGTACATTTTGACCGAGGAACAGGATGCAGATATTTTGACAAAGGCATTGTCAAAGGGCAAGTTTGAGTTCCAGAGAGACAGGATCGGGGTTGCTGATAATCCCTTTACTATTGAGAGGGAGTGTTGAAAAGTGTGCAACAAGAAATTCTTAATTTAGAAAGTGATAAAAATAGAACTGCTAAAAAATAACACTTCTAAAAATATCAATTTGGCCAATGAGCATTTTGGCCACCTTGGGTGAGAGGTGAAACTGCTAAAAATAGAATCTTCTAAAAATAGCATTTCTAGGACCCTTCCTATTTTTAGCAGTCCCTAGTCTAACTATAGGAAGTAAAATCGAATTTGGTCTTACCAGCAGTTTAAAATATTAATTAATTAATCTCCATGAGTTAATTAGTTATGGAGAATTAAACTTGAAGTCTTCGTGAGAACAAGCAATTAGTTGTCCCACTGATTGAGGAATTTATCCTTGATTCTCTCCATGGATTGAGGAATTAAGTATGAGTTCTATAATGAGAGAATCAGTTGACTTAGTTTAACTTAGGCAAGTCCAATTAGATTATTTTAACAAGTTAAAATAATGAGATATAGTTTGTTGATGCTTGCATGCATGTGACAACTATTATTTTCAGATAACTAAGTATTCTCTCATGGATAACTAATGCATGGTAGTTCAGACAGAGACCTAGTTGACATCAGAGGAGGGACAATATACTATCAAATGCTTGGATATTTCTAGTAAGTATTTCTTGTATGCATGAGGAACTAATGTCCTCAAGGATTGCGTAGTTGGACCTGAGGTTGATAGCAGGTATGATCTGCGACCAATTCACATATGTTTTGTAATTGGACCCCAATCAAAATTGCACAAGGAAATAGGGGATTGGAGGACTTGTGGCCTATATATTGAGGCCTAGGTAGTCTATGATCTTAATCTTTTGATTGCAGAGCGTACAAGATAGCTCTTGAGCTGATTCTTTTTGTAAAAAAAAGAGGATTTCCACTTGATTGATAATACAGTGTTGGGGGTTTTATGCTGGTGTTGGGGGTTTTATGCTGGGGGTTTTATGCTAGTGTTTTTATGTGGGTTACGATTGATTATTTCTCTTGATCAGTTATATTTGTTTATGCTTGATGTTGCCCATGAAATCGATTATGCTTCCGCTTAATGTTTTGTAGAACTAGATCAAGTATTATGCTTTAGTACATTGCATATATCAGGTTGATCTACAGGTGAAATTTCTACAACTAGTGTTACCCCTTATTGTTATTATAGCAACCCCCTTATTATATTGTTGTTCCCATGGAGTCCACATATTGTTATTATTGTGCCCCATAGAAGCCCACTACTACTATAGTTGTTCCCTTACATTATTATTGTTATGTCGACTTTGATTATATTATGACACCTTAGACTCCTATATATAGAAAGGAGGTCTTGTCATTTGTATCATTGAAGAATTGTTCATTTGTGTAATGAAAAGGAGGTTTCCCCCTCGAAGAGGCTGATTTTTTAGACATTGATCTTTCTTTTCTATCTTTTTGTGAGATGGTTTCATAACATAGTTTGAGATCCTATTTTAAGTTCATTGAAGGAGGTAGAGTGATACCACAAAAATTTGCAGTCCCACTTTTATTTGAACTTGAAGCAGAAAGAGGAAGGTCCCACAAATGGATGTAGATTGCTAAATCCAAGAAGGTGGAAGATGTGGACCTCATGGAAGATAATTTCCTTGAAATGGGAAAGGAGTTAAGTGAGTCAAGGGAAAAGGAGTCCATAATGAGAGAATGGTTGCAGGAAAAAATAGATGGTTGAGGAAGAAATTGAAAGAGAAGGAAATCCAATTGGCCACAATGGAAAGCCTATCCATGGAGGCACTATAGTGAAAACTGCCATCCAAGTCTTATAAACTCCTACTCAAAGAACACTGGATGTAGTTCCACATCAAGACATTAGCACAACATGGATCCATTCCATTTCAAGATTACAAGCAGTTCATTAAGTTGTGTGACCAAAGTAGCATAGAATATACAACCAAATTAATTGAGTTCTACCTACACAACCTCACCTTAACTGATATGAATGATCCTAATGCAAAATTGGGAGACCTACAGCTAATGGCCCTTGCATCTTGGATGACTCATGAGGAGGCTAGAGTTGCGGAGGTGAAGATCGAAAAGGAAGAAAAATAACCCCTCTATATCGGGGTAGAGCATATAAGTCCCATGGTTGTAATCAGTACTCATAGCATCATCTCCAATGATGTTAATCTAGCACCTAGATACCTTGCCACTCAAGAGAAGGCCATCTCCCATTTTTAGGACACTCTCACGTTGTTAGGGACAGAGAGCCAAGAAGCATGTCAAAGAAGATGGAATTCCTTTCCACACAGTCTCCAAATCAAGTAGTATCACTCTCTTGAAAAGTTGAGGAATGCATTGGAAAGAACACCCCTGTACAAAAGGGTCATGCAAATATTAAAGGTCAACTGGATTAGACTCAAGCTAAATCCACCTTTTTTATTGGGTTTACAAGAAGGAAGGAATGAAGAAGAGGAAAGGAAGCAATGGACAACCATAGAGAAGGATGTAGGCTTCTATCCTTAGGAGCGCACACCATCTGCAGAACCTTGGGATGTCAGAGAGGCCACCAGGGCCATGAAAGACATGGACATAGATGACTAAGTTTCTCAAAGGATGAGAAATAGTTTCAGTAGGGGGTTGATGATGAGGCTCATCATTAGGTATATCATAAGGGTCACAAATCCATCCTCCATCTTATTAAATTATCTTTTTTCTCATATTTATCTACGATTTTTTTTATATTATGATTAGTGTGAGGGGTAAAATATGTGTTGCTATGTCATGTGGCCTAATGTGTGTTAAATGCAGGAATTAGAGCATTTTGAGATCATTTGAGTGCAAGATATCGGAGTAAACAGAAAAGAGATATTCTAAGAGGTTTTCCACCTCCTTAACTCCTCAAATCAGCAAAAGATCACCACCTATCTCTCATCAACTCGATGTCATTGGCAGGCAAGCAAGACAAGATTATTGGCAGCCAGGCAAGTGCAGTTCAAGGGAGATCTAGATCCACCTATTCTCGAGTTAGGGACACAAACATCCCTATTTTCTAGGGAGTTTTTAGTAGTTACCCTTTTGTATAAATAAACATGCTAAGGAACTCATTAGGATTCAAATTTTTATTATAGCTAAGAGGCCATTGAGTTGAAGCACATGTGACTGTTATTTTGATGATGTATTTGACATTTCTGGAATGATAATGAGAAGTTTTATCTTGATCCATCATTGAATTAGTTCGGAGGGCTGAAGCTCTTGGTTTTGGGCCCAACCCTAACAACCTAGGTCCCTCTTGTGTATTTCAATTTCTCTTAGCCTAGAATGTTGATTAGTTGTTGCACTTCAGTAGAGTTTATTTATATTTCTTTTAGCATAGAATGTTGATTAGTTGTTACAGTTCAGAATATTATAATTCCTCAAAAATTATGTGACTATGATTGCTATCTCACCTCTCTCACAGGAGGATGACTAGAGGAATCTACCATCAAACCCAAAAACAATGTGTGATTTCTTGGGAAATTTTACATTTGGTATCTTGCTTCACATGTGATTGTTATATCTTAGAAGGTAGATCATCTCATATATAAAATTCTTAGTATTAGTTAGATAGATTCCAAATTCAATCCATCTTTTCCACCATTAACTATAATATTTTGCAAATGAAAAGGGGAACATGTGGATGTGATGGTGTAGGGTTGTTGGATCTACAGGAAAGGAAAATGTTCACCAACTCCATCTAGGACTTCTCCACTCTCTTTTGATGAATGCCAACCCATGTTCTTGATCTTGGTTTTTGGTCACCATGAGCAGCCCTCTTAGCCCAAATATGGCCTTCCTAAAGTGTTGGGCTTGGCTAGGGGTGTTTATCACCTTCCATACATTCCCCACAACCTTCATCAATCTTACCATCGCTTCATCCCATCATTCTTACCCTCCAAACCCTCTCATCCAACTTCTTGTAGCATTAACAGGAATCCTGTAGTATTACAGGAATCTTGTAGCAACATCCTATAGCACACCTATAACAACCTATTTTGACCCTATTTTGATCTCAAATGATAGCATAGCATATTTTAGGAGTAGGTTAACCCCTTAGCTTGGATTCCATGACCAAAAGTACTATCTAATCCATTCCCTTCATTCATTTTTCTTTCATGAAAGAGTGAATAGCATTAGTTCTTTCATTATGAATTTGGAAATTAGGACCTTACTTAAATTGCAGGTATGAATTAGATAAATAATGCATGCATTCTTGAGTTGTGAATGGGTTGGATGATCTTTTCTTTTGAAGAAAACCTGATAGCTATATGATTGATTGAAAATTAGAGTAGTTTCCCTTCTATAGTTAGCATAATTCTTGTGTTTTTCATGAATGGAATCAGTAGCATTTACAAGTTGATAGCATCACAAGTTACAGCTGAAAATCATTTACTTTCTCTGCACTAGGACTAGTTTTTGCATTCTGCTTTCAGTACTTAATCTCCTTTAAGTTTAATAGAGGAATGGTCTTGGATCCCTAATGATAAAGTGACGTCGTTGAGGGTGGCATGAGTAGAATTCATCTATTGTGTATATAACATTGTCACCTCAAAGTTTGTATGAACCTCGGGTTGATAAGTATAGTTGAAGAGCCTCTGGAAGTTACATCACTCTTGGTGCAATACTAGGGCTCACCATCTAGCATCCAATATTGATTGAGGATGTGGTAGGGCATCCAAGATAAGAGTAGTCATAGAAGACTAATATTCTTTGAGGACTAGGAATCCAAGGTAAGAATAGTCTTGGAAGGACATACCCTATGAACACCCAAGTGGGGTATGTTCCTTGAGAGACAATGATGAAGGTGTTTATAAATCATTGGTCTCGCTAGCATTGAGCTTCAATCATGTGGAGAGATCAAGTTGTTAGTCAAGTCCTTGCTATGTGACGATTCTGGATGAGAGTTCTTTAGATATAGAATTTCCAACTACCTTGTAAGAATTATGAATACCTCCCTAGTTAAGAGGGAGTGTTGAAATATGTAACTAGGTTCAGTCTTCATAATGAAATATGTAATCATGATTTTATGTATTTGATGTAATGAGAAAAATAAATTTATTATTGTTGATCTTGAGGCATGGGTTTCATACTGAAGGAAATTTATTTTTAGGTCAAGCTCCCATTATGAACTCCTAAGGTTGGTCATTGAGTCTTCAAGTCATTAAAAGTCATTGTCATGTATGAAAGACCCATTTGGTGTTAGGGTCAAACCCTAACCCATTTATTTATGTAATAATCTCAAGCGGCCTAGTCAAAGTCATAGTTATCTAATTGAGTCAATAAAGCTTGTAAGCGGTTATCTGCATTATAATAATTGTAAGTGGTTGACCCGTATTATAGAAAAGGGACCACAATTAGTTATAAACGGGTCATAGTTAATAAATAAAGTGGTTAACCTGTGTTATGCAAGGGACCACTAGTAGTTATGGTTTTGGATGTCATTGAGCTATAAATAGTCTTAGATAGTAAGGAAAGAATCATCACCTTATTGTAATTGAGCTCCACTCTGTTGGAATTTCTCCCGTTAAAGAGGCAAGTAAACATTGTATTCTGCTTCTAAATAATAAAACAACTTTCCAACTTGTGTCATTTCATGTGGTTTTTCTATGTTTCGGGCCATATTATTTCATATTTATGTTTTTCTAGTTTTCTCGCAGATCAAGTGCATAACAAGTGGTATTATAGCACTTTCCAGGGCCAATTGCACCTCCAATTTTCGTAGATTTTTTTTAGGCTAGAGACTTGTTTCAGCATATTTAAACCATGATATTTGTTGATGAGCACATAAACCTACAGATTTAGGGAGGCATGTACACAAGAACTACAAGAGGTGGTCATGCTTGTCGGACTCCCTTGTAACTATTGTGGATACCCCTTTTAGTAGTAGTGCATTAGAAATAATCGCGCATGGACTGCACTTCCACCTACCCTTGGGTATATTGGAAGCCCCCTATAGTAACCTAAAACCTAACCTTAGATAAAACATCATCGTCTTGCTACTACAGTCACTAAGAGTAGCACTTGGTGAGATTACTCGCATGTATAATAGGATAGTCAAGTAGTATGGCTAAGGTTATAGTCGATCCTCCTTAGTTAGTGCTGTGAAAGATTGCGCTGAGTATTATTGGTCAACCCCTGCATATATTATGATATGTAGCACCTGGCACTCCTTTGAGACCATAGTCCCTTATCTATCTTAATATATCCCCTACCATTTTTTCCAAATTAGATCCAGTTTTTGGGGTTCAACTGTCATTTTCCATATCAAATCTAGTAGTTGGGGTGTTATCGGGAATAGTTTTTCACTTGGAGCTGGTAATCCCACTAAGACTGGTAGCTACCTTAGAAACACAAAAGTTAAAACTACTTTCGTTTTCCTTTATGAGAAGTAGATAAGAGGGGAACAAAGGACACCAACCTCAGTCTTGCGCTTGGTTCCTTGCTTGGTTCCTCTCCTTTCGGATAGATCTTTGCCACTTCTTCTTCGTCTACCCATCTTCAAAGAGCACCCACGGAATCAAGGTAGCATAATACTATCGAAGAACAGAGATCTACAAACATAAGAAATGCATATATCATCAAACATACAAGAATGTGGAGGAAAACTTGAATAGCTTTATTAATATCAAGAATAGAAAAGAGGATTACACCCAATTGTTCTGACCCAACATCATCCTCCAGCAAGAAATCCCTTCTTCACCTCATGTAAATCTTAGATCACCCAACACTATGATGTAGCACCAGGAAACCAACATCACTTCCTTACAAGATACAAGATTCCAGCCTCTGGATCTCTGTGATGAGGGATCCATATATAGATGATTGTAGGGGGGTGAGTCAGCTTCTGGGTTTTTGATTAGTGTGCTCTCTCTGATAGTTCTTGATTCCACTTGGAGATTGATGATCTCTTACTCAACCCTAGGCGAATTCAGAATGGCAAGTGTCAGAGGAGAAGTTTCTGGAAGATTCGATGATCCTCCACCTCGCAAACTGTCTCTGCCATTTTTCCATTCTCGCCCATCGCACCCTACAAAAGGGCTTTCCAGTATGCATCACACCCTTTACACTGAGTAGATGATATGCATCGCACCCTCTGCACTGGGCATTCTGTATGGTCTAGTTTTGAACAGTTCTGAGTAGTTTTCTGTGGAGAACTTCTGGGAGATGATGTAATCAGCTGACCTTGTTCCTTTAGGAAGTGAAGCAACACTTTTAGGGACTTAGGAGCCTTTGGTTTATGGAAATTTATGATTGGGGTTGAAGTGCCCAAAAATTTCTATAACAGTTGCCCCCTAAAGCATGAGGTCATTAATCTTTTGATGTCGGGTGAAATGCTTTATCATGAGGATCCGAATTTTTTTCGAGCTGGAAGGCGACCTGTAATAAGATACAATACAATACATTATCTTCATAATACTTTTCATGATCTAGCTGAGGTGGGCATTCCCATGCTCAGCTTTATAAATTAATTTTCATGTACATAGAACAGACAACTGTCTGTGTAGCAGACTGATGATTCAGACGGAGTCATCATCCTTTGATTTGGATGATCATCTGTTCAACAATGATGTACATTTGATGTATCTATATTCTTGAATATATCGCAGCCCAGACAGATGAAACTAGATCCGGGGTCTTCAAAACTCGTTCAATCTTCACTTGGAGTACAAGTCGATCCATGTGAAAGATGTTTTGGAGTCGAACATGGAAAGACATCGCCTGATTACTAGCCAATGATGTAAGTTGTTAACAGGTGCGAGAGGAATCACTAATAATGAAAATGATCCTCAAGGTACTAGAGTACAATTCATGTGGTGTGAAAAAGGGACTTGGCGTCGAACACCACACAAAATCTCTCAGTCGAAGGCCATTGATGTAAACCTGTCGCTGAAAGTGAGAAACTCGCAATTGAGGCATGCAAGCTTCAAAGTACTTAAAGGGGTTGTTCCTAGGTCGACTTCTTGGATAATGAGCTAACGTTGACAAGAAGTGACCCGTCATAGGAGGGCCTTAATGAAGCCCACATCTATGACACGGAATGGAGAAAATAATTTTGGAGGTGAAAATGATCTGATGATACAGGGTTCAGGGTGGTGGTCATGAAAGAATGGAGCGGGAATGTATTGCAGTGGATGAGACACAGGTGAATTCTATGAGTGACTTCTCTTAAACATATCGACAACACTGACAATGGATTGGTAGCATTAACCCCAAAGATGGACGGTGTGACGGACCAATGGTGATATGACTGGTGAACGGAATAACCCAACCCGACTCGGACGAAGTGAAAGTGTCATGTTCAAGAGCGACTTGCTACCAATAAAGTTTCTTCAAGTTTTCTTCCCAATTTTCCCCAGTCATTGCTGACCATTACCTCTTTATTTTTATCAAGCTTGAGGAGGATAACATATGCTTGTTTCTTATAATTTTCCCTTCAGGCGAAATCGCTATTTTTAACGAGCCTAGCGACAGTGAACTTCGTTTCGTCCATTTGGACGTTTGTCGCTTTGGTTTTAACGAGTTTAATACAATGAAACTCGGTCTTTTCATTTTTAGAGAGTCTGAAAAGGGATGGAAAGGAAACTCCAATGATTCTTTTTCGTCATATAATCCCTTAAGTCTGAAAAAGCGTAAAATAATACGAAAGGGATGAATTTTCGATAGTTTTAACGAGCCAAACAAGACAAGCGCTCGATCCTTTTTTGTAATAATCCCTCAGGTCCAAGAAGATTAAAATCTAGAGGAGGGATAACACTTCCAATGACTTTAACGAGCCAGAGAGGCCAATCACTCTGCAATCTTTTCATATTTTACGAGTCGGGTGAAAAGATCTTAAAGGAGACTCATTTTTTGAGGAACGAGTGATAATTTCAGGTAGCAGCTGATTCCAAGTAAGGTTTGGAATTTTCCAATCACGGTAGTGTCACAAGGATGGCTAGGAAGATCACTCATCACAACTGTTCCTCAAAAGGGCAAACAATCAAATGGACGTGTATGATCGGCCAGAAAAGATGGAGGTGATGATGAGAACATGACCAAGGATTAAAAGCTGATGATAATGCATTCACAGGTCATTTACCGGAAATTGGTTCATTTTTTAATGAGCTTAAACTCTGGGGGAAACATTTGCTCATTTCTTATGTTTAATTTTTAACGAGCTTGAACTCCACGTAAAAACTACTCGTGCCAGTCATATAATAAGGATATCTCATCTATAGATGCCATTTTTTATGGAGCTTGCACCTTTCAAAGCTTTGCCCTGGATCCTTTCTTTATGCAAGTTAGGAAATGACCAATCCTACGAGTTTAAAGGGTTTGAGAATCTACAAACTAAGAAAATAAATGGTCGCTCTTCGCTTGCATGCAAAAAGGTTTGCATGCCCCCGGGTATAGTGAAAAATTTCCTGGCTACCATTTAGAAGTTCTTGTTTCGGCAAGACAGTTTCCATCCACATAGCAGATAGAAACACTTCCTGGCTTAGTCTGTCTGGACAAAGGTGATTCTCGCTCCAACCACCTAACCTTGACAAGGGAATCTTATTCCGGTCTAACTCCCTTTTCCTGTAAGGATGGGTGTCAGACCAGTCATTTTCCTTCGTGGAAACCTACTCTATACCTGGAGTTTCCCTACCAGAGCAGGCTAGGGTGCATGCCCCCTGGATTTCAGTCATGTCCTCCCGAATTACTTGCGCTCTTTAGGTGGACGGACTGGAGATTAATGAGACATTCCTTGCGTGAAAAGACCATTTAGGGATGGCATTTGACTATTAGCTATGTGTGAGCCAGGGAATGAAAGCTGGTCTATGAGCTGGACCACTCGGCCTTCATGCGGAAAACACATTTCTCTAAAGAGTGAGGAGACAATGCCTCCCATGCTATAAATATAGTCACGCCCAAGGAGTAGATTATAATCTAGGGGTCCTTGGACTACCATCACGTTCATGTAAACTATTTTCCTTCTCAATGTTATGGGCACATTGGGAAGGATCCCTAATGGTCGACTGGTTCCTTTATTGAAGCCTGTCAGATTTCTCATCTCAAGCAGAAGCGATGGCAAACCAAGCGCTTTCCAAGCAGTTGATGAAAGGATACTCACAGAAGCCCCTTCATCCATGATTGTACCAGCCATGACCATTCTGTAAGCTTGTACAATGATTCAGAATGGTACACTCGCCGGTAAACGGGGTCTACCTAGTAGATTCCAATCGAAGGAAACAACTAGGTTGCTTGGAGGTGGGACTGAATAGACAGCCGGATATGACTCTGACAAACTTCCTTCCTACAATAAAGGAATGGGTAGACTGCCTCCATGTTCATTGGAGTCTGTGTTTACGAAAATAATTTGAACGGTGTCGTTCTCATTCTCTTTAGTGACTGTATCATCTGAAGATGGACCTTCTGAAGGCAAGACCGGGTTAACTGCCGCCTCGACCTTTTGACTTTCGTCTAGTATGGATTCACAGGGTTTATCTTCAATGATAGACGCGTCGATCGACCACAATGGTGCATCAATCGGATTTTCAACCAGTGATGGAATTGGCAAGAGTTTCTTATATCCAAGAGGGAGTCGTATCAGTGAAGCAGGACGGTCATCCAAAACTCTTTTAGCTTCTTCTAGGAAGGGACAATGGTGGACGGCGTGATCGCCTTCACACAGTTTACAAGGAAATTTGCAATTCCTTTTCTATCCAAATACTTCACTTTCACTAGTTGACGGTGCACTTTCAACACAATCGAAGGTTGATGACACCAGACTGTGCAAACGAGGAGACCAGTCCCTTAAGATCTAAGGGATGCAAGGACAATTTCGATGATAGTGGTCTCCTCTACAAATGACACATGGAGATTTAGGTTTAGACGGTGTAGTGTGTGGATTTTCGATAGATGACGCATGGTTGCCCCCTTTTTCTTTTGGCTCCTTCTTCTTCTTTTCCTTTTTCTCCTTCCGCTTATTCTTCTTCTCAGTTACTTGATTTTTAGCTTTACCAGCTTCATCAAGCGAAGAGGAAGGAGGAGAGGGAGAAACAGACAAAGTAGAAGGTTGGGGGGTAACTCTAGTGTCATCTAGTTGTTGACTTGATTGTTCAGGAATTACGGTATTCTGAACGAAATAGGTAGAGAAGAGCCATATGGGCAAGCCAATCATCAACCATGGAAGTAACAATGTGGCCATATGGGGTGCACCAACATCTCCCCAAGAGGAGAAAGGTCTAGGATTTCCTCCGAGGGGAAATCCTTGGTTGGTAGACTCCACTTTTCTCAACCTAAAGACCAAAGAGGGAACTGTGATGTTATTCCTATTAAAATAAAATTTAGACGCTTTGACACAACTTTTTTTTTCAATTTTTAAGAGTCTAGAAAAAATAAAAGATGACTCTAGTTGCCTTTGATTTTTAATGAGCCTGAAGTCACAAGTGCTCAGATGGACCTTTTCTTTTAAGGAGTCTAAAAAGGAACGAAAGGGACTACTCTGGAAATCTAGATAGAGGGATTACCAAACCAATCGGAAAACTGCATAATACTTTTTACGGTATGACAATCAATCTTCCCAAATGATGTGTTCAGTGCATTGTGATCGATAGGGCGACAGACACGGCTTCCTAAGGATAAAGGATATAGCCTATTGTGGTATCCCAATATATACTCGACGGTACGTGGGAGCACAAGTCCATACTGGCACTTGTCGTCTCAAAAAGGAGGAATCACCCAACCAGCAATGATAGTGATAGTTACCAGGTTTAACGACGCTGGAATACGTATCTAGCCTAGACTTCTAGATGTTGTGCGTTAGGTTCCAAAGCATTTTTAGGTTCATTAAATTTATTTTATAGTTGATCTTGCTTAATAAATTTTCCTTTCAGGTTCACCGCGTGATGTATATATACAATTCCTAAAATGCAGTCTAAGATGACAAACAATCGTTTAATCTTCTTTTGCAATGAAAATCCTAGCTACTAAGGAAAGAGAACTGAGGATCTTTCAGCAAAGAGCACAGAGCAGACACTAAATGCACTGTCCTAAATCAAACCAAAAAGTAGTCTAAATGCAAATGCACATGCATGTATTTGTTTTCAGCCTTCTTAATTTGTGAATGACAAGAAGAATGCTAAGTCCAAATCTGAATTATCTTTCCAAAGCGACAATACTAACAAATTTCTTTTCAAAACGAAGTGAAGATAACGACGACACTTTGCAATTTCGAATTGAAAACTATTTTCAACACTTGAAAAGCTACTAATTCAAATCACATACAAGAGTAACATTATAATCGACTATCAAGAACAATGGGATTCTCTTCTATGACTGAAAACGACACTTGCGACACTTTTAGATCAAGAAACGACAGTTTGATTACGCTACTTCTTTGTAAAAGAGAACTGAAAATGGCACACAATGTTGGGTATACGACCAAAGTCCCACATTGACTAGAAGTGGGGAGGATCATGGATATATAAGGATGGACAAATATCTCCATTGGTATGAGGCCTTTTGGGGGTAAGTCCAAAAGCAAATCCATGAGGGCTTAGGCCCAAAGTGGAGAATATCATACCATTGTGGAGATATGTGGTGTCCAAAGTCCTTACAATTGGTATCAGAGCCATGCCCTAAAGTTAGCCAAGTGGATGAATCCTCGGAATGTCGAACGAAGGTGGTGGGACCCGGTAATATCACAATGGGATCCGTGGATGAGCTCGGTTAGACAGGCAGTGTGCTTCGGATTCTTCATGGACGTGTCCTGGTCCCAACAAGGTGAAGAGGAGTTCACCTAGATAGAACAAGCTCTCGAGGCAGGTGGTACTCCATGTAAGGTGTGTGCTTCCAACACATTGGAGCGGAGAATCTTGGTTGGTAGAGAGTGGATGGATGGATAATCATTTGAGGGGAGGCTTAATGGTCCTTTGTTCGAGGGGAGGATTGTTGGGTATATGACCAAAGTCCCACATTGACTAGAAGTGGGGAGGATCATGGATATATAAGGATGGACAAATATCTCCATTGGTATGAGGCCTTTTGGGGGTAAGTCCAAAAGCAAATCCACGGGGGCTTAGGCCCAAAGTGGACAATATCATACCATTGTGGAGATATGTGGTGTCCAAAGTCCTTACACACAATACATAAAAACATTTACAGTTCTTTGCACAATGGAGGTGGAATGATGGAAAGGAAGGGGGTTTCCTCAGAGGTATACTGACCACAGACAACAAAACTCCTAAATAGAGCTTAAGAGAGTGAAGAAAAACCAAAGTCTGAAGGCAAAATTAACCTTCTCTGACCATCGCACCTGTTACACAGGGAATTCGGTATGCATCTCACCTACTGCACACGGGAGGTGCGATCCATAAAGACTTCCTTGAAGAGAGGGTGCGATGGTACCAGTGCGAGACTTTTACTGGGTCTTTGGTCACAATTTGCAGTTCAGTTTAGGGATTTAGGCTGAGCAAGTGATGTTCAGTAAATATAAATCACAGGGGTTGATCTAATGAGGTTAATAGAGCCACCACTAGGGCAATTAGATTGTTCGCAGATCAATTGTTCAATTTATAAACAAAACCCGTAGATAGACTGAAGCAACATTGATCTACTTTGCACTTGCATAGCAAATGCAATTCGAAGGCTCGCTGGCTTGAATTCAGGCTCCGTCTGTAAGTTTATAAAACAAACAAATATCGACTAGCAAACAATCTATTCACTACCCAGTGGAGTCATCATTTTGTTATCGGGAATAGTGTCCACTTGGAGCTGCTAATCCCACTAAGACTGGTAGCTATCTTAGAAACAAACAAGTTAAAACTACTTTTGCTTTCCTTTATGAGAAGTAGATAAGAGGGGAACAAAGGACACCAACCTCAGTCTTGCGCTTGGTTCCTTGCTCGGTTCCTCTCCTTTCTGATAGACCTTTACCGCTTCTTCTTCGTCTACCCAGCTTCAAAGAGCACCTGCGGAATCAAAGCAGCATAATACTATCGAAGAATAGAGATCTACAAACATAAGCAATACAGGACCAGATATGTATTGGCCACACAAATTCATATATCATCAAACATACAAGAATCTGGAGGAAAACTTGAATAGCTTTATTAATATTAAGAATAGCAAAGAGGATTACAACCAATTGTTCTGACCCAACATCATCCTCCAGCAAGAAAGCCCTTCTTCACCTCATGTAAATCTTAGATCACCCAACACTATGATGTTGCACCAGGAAACCAACAGCACTTCCTTACAAGATACGAGATTCCAGCCTCTGGATCTCTGTGATGAGGGATCCATATATAGATGATTGTAGGGGGGTGAGTCAGCTTCTGGGTTTTTGATTAGTGTCCTCTATTTGGTAGTTCTTGATTCCACTTAGAGATTGATGATCTCTTACTCATCCCTGGGTGAATTTAGAGAGGCAAGTGTCAGAGGAGAAGTTTCTGGAAGATTCTATGATCCTCCAGCTCGCAAACTGCCTCTACCATTTGTCCATTCTCACCCATTGCACCCTACAGAAGGGCTTTCCAATATGCATCACACCCTTTACACTGAGTAGGTGATATGCATCACACCCTCTACACTGGGCATTCTGTATGGTCTAGTTTTGACCAGTTCTGAGTAGTTTTCTATGGAGAACATCTGGGAGATGATGTAATCAGCTGACCTTGTTCCTTTAGGGAGTGAAGCAACACTTTTAGGGACTTAGGAGCCTTTGGTTTATGGACATTTATGATTGGGGTTGTAGTGCCCAAAAATTTCTATAACATGGGGTTCTTTCACCATCGTACATATCAGATTCAACAGTTGGGGTTTTCACAGTGCAGAATTAACTCTTTATTCAGTGAGGGTTTTGGCCTCCATAGTCTAGATCATATTTTCGTAGCACATTCTGCAGTACCAAGACCATGGGGTTTTTGTTACTGCAGTCCCAGCCCGATTTTCGTAAGCTAATTGCAAATATCAAGCTTTCTGAAATTCAGCCACTGCAGTATTGATCAGCTGGGAGTAAAAATCCTTTCAGAGTAAAAAAAAGTTTGGGACCTAGCCTATAATATCCAGGATGACGAGTTGGTCATAGTGGTACCATTCACTTATAAGCCCAC
>APFE031731582.1:0-13931 GCA_000404065.3 Pinus taeda
GTGGCCATATGTATTACTTAGATCACAAGGGTGATTTGTGTTTAATGATTTGATTTATTTATAGGTCTCAAGTTGAGGCACTTGGACCATTAGAACAAAAGGATTAGTCTCCATATTATCCAAGCTAAGGGGTGACTTAAAATCGGGGAGAGAAGGACAATTATTGGTAATGTGGCCAAGGAGATTACATAAACCACGTAATGTTGGAGCTTTAGATGTAGAATTTTGCATAGCCATAGTTTGGCCTAAGTTAATAGGACACCCCTTATTCTTGCATTTTTCCTCCTTTTCAACTATTTTCCTAGCAAGGGTAGAATTAGGCTAGAGTTGAATAAGAATTGAGGTAGTTATAGGGGAAGTGTCAATGGGTTTTATTGGTCTCAAATCCAAGTATGAGGTTTGAGAAGAGGGAAAGGTAGGGGTGGCGGGATCCAAGTACTACACTGGTATGCCCAATGTCATGTTCAGAAAATTTAATGTGGCCATGATCAATGTACTTACTATATTAGGCGATGGAAATGAGAATGGTATCTAGTTTTCACACGGGATGCCCCATTCCCAGGTGTGGAGATACAAGGGTAGGTTGTTGAGCACGTGTCTATGAAAATAAGACCCTAGGCCTTTGATAATCTTGGGAGGTATACACCATGTAAAATTTAAATTATATTGGTGCATGTGAAATGGGTAGTTGAATGTCATAGGTACCAATCAAGGTGGAATCTTTATAAGCCCTCGGATTATGTTTGAAAGTGAAGGGATGGCACAATTCCAAAACATGGGCTTTCTTTCCTATAACTTGGATTCCAATACAACTCTTCAACTTGAGAAGGTCTTCCATCATATGCAAAGAGAGATATTATAAATGGATTTAACTTAGGAGAGCATAATCTCAACCATACTTGGGAAAACATCAATAGGTGGATGCACTATCATCAAAATACTCTTTTGAATGATAAGATTCTTGATGGAAACTAGTATTTGGAAGGTGATGGAAGGAGGCACATGAGGAGACTTAGATTTATCTATGTCAATGATAATCATGCAATTATTTAATGGACAAACGTCCTGCAAATTAGATAATACAGAATTCCTTTATGTTGAACATGTTCAAAGAACCTCCAAGGATAACATAGCCACAATGGATTGGATACTACAGTAATGGGTGGTTTGAGCATGCGCATTGTGTGGATTATGTCATAGCAAGATCATTGTGACCTTCGATTGTGAATCAATAGGAATTTTTAGGAATCTGTAAAGGTTTATTGGCATATGAAAGTTGCTCTAATAATTTGATTGGTTATGTCTAAGGTAGAGGACCATATTGGCAAAACTACATGGTAAGGTATATTATTAGAGAAATTTTGAGGTCTAAAATGGGCCTCAAAACAAAAATGTACAACCCAAATAAACTTTATAAGAACCAATACAATTCAATATGATGATGTCAACCATGGGGGCTGATTAACCATTTTTGGAGTAAAAAAGTAAAAATATTAAAAAATAAATAAAAAACTACCTTTTCAACTCATATTTTCAACTTATATCCCTACAGTTTTACTTGAATATCAAGAAGGAGAACTAGTTGGATGCATATTTTAATTCCTCATCCAAGAGCACCTATGTTGCATACTTTTGATGGACCCTTCTACATGAAAAAATGATAAATACATGAAAAATGTGATTACAATCACATTTTTTCATGTATTTCTCATTTTTCGTGTAGCACGGTTTATCGAAAGCATGAAACATAGGTACTCCTTGGATGAAGAACTAAATTTAGCATTCAACGAGTGAACCTACTCGAAATTTGAGTAAAACTGTAGGGAGATAAGTCAAAAATACGAGTTGAAAAATTAATTCTTTTCATTTTCCCTCTAAAATTTGATGATGTAATCTAATCTTATTTTATTATTTCCACTATTATTTTATAATATTCACTAGGAGGCCCATTTTAGACCTCGAAATTTCTCTAATGGTTGTTAAAATATGTAAAGGATTTGATATGTTTCGTTGATAGGTTGATTAGGAATTGGGGGTGGCATAAAAGAATTTCTTTCATTGGTTGCTATGTATCCTTGTGATATCCCCTCACTTGAGTGTTTAATGTAAATATTGTATGTATGTGTTTTTATTTTTTGTGAATGTTTAAAGTCTAGAAGATATGCAGAATTTAATTATCATTAATTTGTTAATGACAATGACTATAAATATGTAATTATGATGTTTTGTTTTTGTAAATAAAGAGGTCTAGAAAATTAATTTTGGAGTACTTTTGGCTGAAAGAGATGAGGATGCAATTTGAACAATAATATTAATTACCCATTAATAAGTCCTAGGCAGTTGAAGCTTCAAGGGATAGCTTAATTGGTTGAGTTTCGTTACTAAGTACCTTGCCTAGCGGGAGGTAATGGGGTCAAATCTCTGCGATGCCCTTAGGTTTAGGCCTTGCTAGTTTGGTCCATGGGTAGATCCCTTTGGGTTGATCTACCTGGATTTTCCCATGGATATAGCAGCCACTTAGTGTTCATGAACCACCCTTAAAAAAGTCTTCGGCATCTGATATGGATGATTATATTTATTATGAAATTATGGAATTGGCCAATTAATTGTTTCCCTAAATGACAAGATGTTTCCTTTGGGAGTGGGAAATAGAAGCTCATTAATAAGCTAGTAACTACTTACCACCTATTAGTGAGGTGGAGGTAATTACCAATCACAAAAAGATTAGTAAATGGGTAATGGATAAAAATTATTTTTGGTCTACTTGCTTTTGTCTTTGAGGTTGTGGAAAAAGAAGAGACTGAAGAGAAGCAAGTGAGAAGAAGACAAAAAGAGTTGCAGATTTGTCCTCAGGGGTATACTTGTTGGATGCAGTGTCAAGGCTAGGAGGAGTAAAGTACTCAATCATTAGTTTTCCAGATCTATAATTCAAGTCAGTGTTCTAAAATTTTCATTTGTGTACAATTATGATATGTTCTAAAGAAATATTTGAGTTTTTCTTAATTGTTATAATGAATGAAAACTGAACTGTGAAGATTTGAAATTTTGTAGCAATTATATAGAAGAAAGTTATATTTTTCTATTTTTATTTATATAAATTTGTATGAAAATTAGCTTCAGAGAACTAAAATGTATTGATGTGAAAATATGTTTATACACAGTGTTTTTATTCTAACCTGAAATAATGCAAAAAGTAAATCTAAGAATTTACTTACGATATATATCTATATGTATATATATATATATATATAGAGAGAGAGAGAGAGAGAGAGAGAGAGTTATATGAAATTTAAAATATATGTGCAATAATTTATATAGAAAATATACATTTATGAAAACAAAGGAAATAATGATCTATACATTCCAAAGAATATTTTTCCTTGCAAAGGGAATTAGCTCAAACCCTGATAGATACAAATATATAGAGTGATTTTATTTCTCTTAAAATACAAGCATTAGAATAAACAATAACAAATTTACAGTTAAGTTGAATGTTTATATTTAGTTACTTTCTCAAAATAACAAACAACTGCATTATACTAAAAATCAACATGGTAATTATAAATCTAAATAATTATTTTAGAATTGTACCGAGTCACAAGACATATATTCTGCATGTAGGTTACATTGTAAAGGATTTATATAACCCTTACTATATTATACAAAAGATAGGAATTTACAATTAATTATAAATAAATGGAATTAGTATGTTCTAAAGAAGTCCTTATTACACATGAGGCTTGAGCCTTCAAGTTACTTCCATCTAAGAGGAAGATATATCTCACGAAATACACAGAGAAAATGCTCTAACCACTAAATACTTAGAACTAAGCATTCTAGAGATTCAACTTTGAACATAGGAGTCATGCCCATGTAGAATTAAGAAACCAAAGGTTTGGATCATCCGACCTGGAAAGAGATAGTCAAATGTCCTATGAGTTGCAGGAGTAATTTTGTAAGGAATCTAGAAACATTGAACGAATAGGTAATCCAATTTATGTGTTCAAAGTTACCAATAGAAATAGGAAAAGAAAAAAAATATTAATAATTGTTTATTACCAAGTTATAAACTAAAAAATTAATGATGAAATAGTAAATTAATAGTGGTTTTTACAAACTACCTTGGTGCATTCATAACCTTGTCTTTTTACAAATATCTGCATAATAAGAAATAAATTAGTATCAGTATGGGAAATAATATACGGTATTATGAATACATATATAAAAGAAAAAGGAAAATAAAAATGCATAGATCAATTATATTTGATGTTGTCTGCAATAACAAAACCCTATTAATGTGTATATGTAATTCCACATAGAAGTCGAACTAGAGTTTTGGCCTAATAAAATTTTGGATAAGAATGCATAGTTGTGTGAATATGCTTCAATAAAAAATGCCCATATAGGGTTTATATCATAAAATGGTAATCTGAGCTAAACCCTTTAGATAAACAAAAACTATAAATATGGTCGTAAAATGCCTAGATTTGAAGGAAAATTCCAAAAACCCCAAATAACCTATATATTAAACGAACGGATAGTAACACTGTGACATCATTACCCATATTTTGTATAAAAAGTTGATAAATTTTATCCATGAAAATAGATGGATAGTAAGATTGTGACATCATTACCCATATTTTGTATAAAAAGTTGATAAATTTTATCCATGAAAATAGATGGAGACAGGAAATAAAAGGGTACAAAACCTAAGAAAGAATCATAAGAAGAATGATTAGTAATAGAGGAAAACAAAAAAAATTGTGACTTGGAATTTTGAGAACATTATGATAAATGTATATAAAAGGGAAAAAATTGTATATTTTACCTAAAAGTTTCAAAGTCATGAGATGAAGGGTATGGATACAAAACCCTATAATATCCACAATCTCTCCAACAAAAGATATCTAAGAAAGATATTGTAAATTAGTCGAACCATCAAAAATTAAAAACCCAAAAACTTTATTTAGAAAATTATGAAAGAAAATAAGTTTTTAAACTAAATTGGTTTTCAAAATTTCACCTGAGATGTATTGTTGGTTTAGGGAAAATAAATAAAATTCTTCTTGTTACATTAAGAAACTGTGGGGTACTTTTATGGTTGATGATGAAAATTCTAAACAAACCCTTAATAGGGAAACATCGTAGGCATAGCCATAAGAACCTAATAAATTCAATAAGGAGAGATTAGCTCAAAAGAAGATTAAAACCTAAAAAAAGATATCAAGAACTGAATTGAACATCTTAAATATGACACAGTAGTAAAATTTACCTCTTACCTTATCTTTCGAACCAAAATTCAACGTATAATTTTCTAACTGGAAGAATTATGGACACGGTAAAAGGTGGAGATGAATACTTAGTTTTTCCAAGACATTCTTTGGAAAAGAAACTCTCGAAAATGTTTAATTGCATAGTGACATGTTACATGAGGAAATGAATGAATAAACATAGATGGTCATGATAGTCATTACACCTCAAGAAACCCCAGAAACTCTAACCACCGTCAATTCTTCAGATCGCATCATAATCGTAGGTCAAAAGGACGGCATGTGGAGGTGTAGAAGAACGCCATGTATATGTGTAGAAGGTTATAGAAAGATTTCACATAAAAAACTTTGAAAAACCCTTTGAATTATTAAAGATCACATTACTAGTCAAAAAGGAATGTTATGTAAGGAACGAAATGGTCTAGCATTGATAGATCAATTTAAACAAGAACTCTGAAGTAAATGATATGAGTGATAAGGAATTTAGTATACAATTGTCCAAAGGACAAGGAATTTATATGATTCTTTGTTAAAAAATAAATGTTTAGAGGTAGAATATTGATGACGTAAAATAAGAGTACTAATGGATAGTAATGTGAGGGAAAAATAATCAGTTTACTATAAAGTTAATCATTTTCCTTTTCTTAAAAAAAAAGTGTTTAAAGAAGTACATTACAAGTGGTATCAAAGTTGTAGGTTACATCATTGGGCATTTTATGGGTCCTAAAACTAAAGATATTATTTTATTTATGTCATGATCATATTTTTCAAAGGATGATTAGAAAAACGTTTGAAGTATGGTTGAAGAATACAATGGGAAAAATTCCATAAGATCAACTGGAGGTGGTAAAGAACCCAATACTGAGATTGGAATGATGGGTAGAGGAACTGATAATGCAGAAAACCAAGAACCTGAGTTATTGCAAGTAGCGTGTAATTTGAAGGAAGACTTAGATAACATAAAGCAAAATCAAGAAATGTTGTCCAAAGTTAAAGAAGAACAAGAGGATATTAATGGTTATTTGTTGAGAAAATTGGAAGAAGACAAAGTCATTAAGAGAATAGAAAAAACTCATAAGAAGAGAACTAGGAGTGAATCAACAGACACAACAGAATTGGTAACTTCTAGTGGGAGTAAGTCTCAAGAGTTTGATTAGAAAGAAGAACAGAAATATGAAAGTAGTAATTTTGCATATAGAAAGAATAAGTCTACATCTCAACTGCAAGAGGAATTTAAAAAGATTGGGCCTCCAAATTTTTATGGTGAATCCAACTAAGGATGATAAGCATGGCTTTTTAATATTTCTAAATATTTTGAGGTCTATAATTATCCAAGTAATTTGAAGGCCATATTGGTAACTTACCAGTTGGATGGTAAAGTAGCCCTATGGTGGGAGGAGAAAAAAGCTATAAAGAGAATCAGAAGTAAAATTCTAACTTGGAAATGCTTTACGAAATAATTTAAAAATAAATATCTAACTGAAAGGTATTTTGATGAAAAAAACTAGAAAATTTTATGAGTTAAGATTGGGACAGTTTACCATGGATGAGTTTGTTAATAAGTTTATGAGTTCACTGAGATATGTACCATACTTGAAGGAGGAAAAGGCCAAAATATAAAGGTTCATTTGTTGTTTTCCTTTTTCATATAAAGAAAGGATTGAGTTTGATAATCCAAATACCTGAATGAGACTATAAGGAAGGAGAAATTATGTTTTAACAAAAACTAGAAGAAATGTGACAACTCAAAAAGTTATATAGCCAAGAAGCATGAGAGTAAGAAAAAAGGGTTTAAGAAACCATCTTTTTCAAACACTTTCAAAAAAAATCAAGGAGGGAAGCAGAAGTGTGAACTAACCAGAAGTTTTGGATGAGAAAAGAGGACAAGGGGTTGGAGTAGGGAATAAAAAAAAATTCAAAAGAAACCATACCACCGATCAAATGTTCAGGTTGTAATGAAAATCATTTTTGGAGAGACTACCCATAAAAACCAGTAAATAAAAGAGAAATAGTAAATAATCTACAAGAAGCTTCCTACAATATTCCAAGGATTAGTGCCACATTGGATAGAATACAAGCAAACTACCAATCCACAATGGTAGAAGTCCAAGGTAAATTTTCTGAACAAAATGTTTTAGTATTAATAGACCATGGATCTACCTTAAGCTACATTTCCTCTGCTACAATTGTAAAGTGTGAAATTAGAGATGAAAAACAAATCAAACCTTGGTTGGTACAAATAGCCACAAGAACAAAAATGGAAAGTGACAGAAATAAGAAAAAATGTTTATTAAACTTAAATGGAAAGAATACTCAACTAAGTTTGAATGTTTTATCTTTGGGGTCATATGACGTTCTAATTGGGATGGATTGGTTAGAATCTCATAAAGTAATTTTTAATTGATTAGAGAAGTCTTTCACCTGTGTTAATGATGATGGGAAGGAATGCATAGTTAAAGGAGGGCCAAGAGCTATTTTTGTGAGGAAGATTTATGCCTAACAATTGAAAAAATGTGCTTGGAAAGGTTTTCAAATGTTTGTTGTTTAGGTTGAGGATTTAGCTGAAAAATAAACAAAAACCATCTTTAGAAGACTACCATATTTTGGAGTAGTGTAAAGATGTATTTTCTAAAGAGTTATGAGGACTTCCTCCAAGGAGAGATATAGATTTCACTATTGATCTCATTCTTAGATCAATTTCAGTGTCCAAAGCTCCATATAGGACAAGTATTCTAGATTTAATGGAGTTGAAGATTCAATTGAAGGAACTCTTAGATAAGAACTACATAAGGCCTAGTGTATCTCACTGGGGTGCACTAGTTTTATTTGTCAAGAAGAGAGATGGGACATTAAGGATTTGTACTGACTATAGGCAGTTGAATGAAATGGCAATTAAAAATAAATACCATTTACCCTGGATTGATGACTTGTTTGACCAAGTCCAAGGAGCATCAATTTTTTTTAAAATTTATCTAAGCTTGAGATATCATCAAATAAGGATCAAGGACGAAGATATACATAAAACAACATTCAGAACAAGATATGGACATTATGAATTTGTGGTGTTGCCATTTGGACTCATTAATGCACCAGCAACCTTCATGTGAATGATGAATAGTGTGATGAGTACTTATATTAACAAATTTGTCATAGTATTCATAGACAATGATATTCTGATTTACTCTAAGAGTAAGGAAGAATGTGATCTACACTTGTATATTATTCTTCAAACACTTAGAGAGAATGAGATATCTGTTGAGTTTAGAAAATGCTCATTTTATCGAGAACTGATTCAATATTTGAGACATGTAGTGTCTAAGGAATGGATTTCTGTGGATCCATAAAAGATTAAAGCTATTACTGAGTGGATAGTACCTAAATATGTAGTTGATGTTAGGTCATTTATGGAATTACAATGTATTATAAACGATTTATAGAGGGCTTTTATAAATTTGCATATCTTATTACTTCTTTGTAAAAGAAGGGGACATAATTTGAATGGATTCAAAAGTGCCAAGGTAGTTTTGAGAAGTTGAAGTAGTTATTAACCACTTCTCCCATCCTAAAACGAGCTAATCCCATTAAAGAATTTGTTGTATGCACGAATTCTTGTAAAGAGGAGTTGGGAGGTGTTTTAGTGCAAGAGGGCCATGTAATCAACTATAAGTCTAGAAACCTTAAGAAACATGAAAAGAGATATACTAAACATAACTTGGATTTGGAATCCATAATACACGCTTTGAGAATGTGGAGACATTACATGATAGGGAGGAAAATTTAGTTAAGGATAGACAATGTTAGTCTCAAATATATTTTTGAGCAGCCAAATATGAATGCTAGGAAAGCTAGATGGTTGGGATTTATTAGTGAATATGATTTTGAAATTGCATATTAAAGGTAAGGAAATGTAATTGCTAATGCCTTAACTGGAAAACTACATCAAATCTGCACAATTTAAAAAAAGAATTGGCAAACAGATTTGATAAAAAATATAAAAACAACAATGTAGAATTTGATGAAAAATACATGCAAATTAGAAAAATTAGTGAAGAAGAAACTGTTTTTTTAGTAAATTATGAATATTTGTGTTGTTTAATGGTAGCATTTACTTGCTTAATGACGCAGAGTTGAAAACATTTGTGTTAGATGAGTTACATAGGAAACCAACAGTTGGTCATTTTAGGTATCAAATATGGATAACTATGTTGAGGAAATATTATTATTATCCTAACATGAAAATAGAGACAACAGAATATGTCATGAGATGTTTAGAATGCCAACAAGTGAAGGATTCCCATTAACACCCAGCACAATTATTACATCATTTTCCTATTCTAGAATGGAAATAGGAAACCATATCCATGGATTTTATTACTGGACTACCAAGGACTAGGAGGCAACATGACTCAATCATGGTACTAGTAATTAATCTTAGTAAATTTGCACACTTTATTCCTAATAAATCTACCTTTAAGGCTATTAATATAGCATAAATTTTCATGAAAGAGATATGTAGGCTTCACAGTATGCCTAAAACAGTAATTTCATATCATGATGTCAAATTCACTTCAAAATTTTAGAAGGTATTATTTGAAGGAATGGGGACAAAGTTGAATTTTAATACAACTTAGCACCCTCAAACTTATGGTCAAATAGAAAGAACTAATCAGATTCTAGAAGATATGTTAAGAATCTTTGTCATGGATAGACCAACTAAGTGATAAGACTACCTTCACTTAGTTGAGTTTGTCTATAACAATGGATACCAAACTTCTTTGAAGATGAGTCCCTTTGAGCTACTTTATGGAAGAATATGCAAAGTACCTCTAATTTGGGACCATCTCGAAGATCAGATAGTATTGGAGTCATATATGTTAAAGGAAATCGAGGAACTAGTTAAACAAGTCAAACATAATTAAAAAATAGCAAAAGATCGGCAAAAGATTTATGCAGATTTGAAATGACTTCCAAAGGAATTCAATGTGGGAGATCATGTGTATCTAAAAGTGCAACCAAAGAAAAACACACTTAGACTTAGTAATTTTGTTATCTTATCAACTAGATACTATGGACATTTTGAAGTTTTAGCCAAAGTTGGATCCGTTTCTTATCAACTTGCCCTTCCAACAAACATAAAAGTTCAGAATGTTTTTCATGTGTCTTTATTAAAGAAATATGTACATGACCTAGCTCATATAATTTATTTTAATGTTGTGCAAGTGGAACCAAAGGGGGACTTCCTAGCACAGTCGCTACGTATTCTAGACTAGAGAGTAGTCACGCTCCGGAATAGAAACACGACTCAATTGAATGTTCAATGGAAACATTTTAGTTTTGAAGAAGCAACTTGGGAGCTGGAGGATGGTTTTAAAGAATAATATCTCTCTCTATTATAACAAGTTGGAATGCATTCTAGAAATACTATGATCAGACACAAGGACGTGTCAAATTCAAGTCAGAGAGGATGTGATGTCCCCTGAATTGAAGGTTTAATGTAAATATTGCATATATGTGTTTTTATTTTTTGTGAATGTTTAAAGTCTCGAAGGCATATGCAAAATTTAACTATCAGTAATTTGTTGCTGATAATGACTGATTATAAATCTGTAATTATAATGTTTTTTTATGTAAATAAAGAGGTCTGGGAAATCATTTTTTGGAGTACTTTTTGTTGAAATAGATGAAGTTGAAAATCGATGAATAATATTAATTACCCATTAATAAGCCCTAAGCATCTAATCTGTTTTATTATATTTATTATGAATTTATGGAATTGGCCAATTAATTGTTTCCCTAAATAGTAGGATGTTGTCTTTGAGAGCGGGAAATAGAAGCTCATTAATGAGTTATTAACTACTTGCCACTTGTTGGTGAGGTGGCGGTAGTTACCAACCACCAAAAGAGTGGTAAATGAGTAATGTATAACAAACATTTTTTCTCTTCTTTATTTTGTTTTTGAGGTTGTGGAAAAAGAAGAGACTGAAGAGAAGTAAGCAAGAAGAAGACAAAAAGAGTTTCATACTTGTGTTGGAGGGGGGGGGCGGGGGAGGGCGGGGGGGGAGTGGACGCATTATCAAGGCTAGGAGGAGCCAAATACTCAATTATTAGTTTTCCATATCTATAATTCTAGTTGGTATTCTAAACTTTTCATTTGTGTACAATTTTGATATGGTCTGTAGAAAGATTTGAGTTTTGATTAATTGTTATAAGTAATGAAAATTGAGCTACGAAGATTTGAAATTTTGCAGTAGTTACACTGTTATTTTTATTTATATAAATTTGTATGAAAATTAGTTGTCAAGAACTAAAACATAGTCATGTGCAAATATGTTTATACACAATATTTCTATTCTAATCTTAAATAATGAATAGAGTAAATCTAAGAATTTATTTATGATATAGAAATATATATATAGAGAGAGAGAGAAATGTGCACATATAGGTGAGTTTGAGGATTTAGTCCAAAATATATATATTGCAAAGTCTATATAAATATTTATTTATGTGAGGTTGAAATATTATATTATAAAATGACTTGGGAAACAAAGAAAACAATGATCTTGTTCCAAATAATAGTTTTCCTCAGAAAAGGAAATAACTCAAGCTCTAATAGACAGAATATATAAAGTGATTTTATTTCTTTTACAATATAAGCACTATAATATACAGTAAAAGGTTTATATTCAAAAACTTTCTCAAAATAACAGACAACTAAAATATAATGAAAAGAAACATGGTAATTCTATAAAAATAAAAAATGAAAATAAAGATGCATAGACAAATTATATGTAACGGTGTCTACAGTAAACAAATCCTATAAATATGTATATGTAATTCTATAGAGGAGTTGAAATAGGGTTTTTCCCTTATAAAATTTTGGATACTCCAGAATTATTAGTAACAAAGGAAAACAAAAAAATTTGCGACTTGGAATTTTGAGAACATTATGATAAATGTATATAAAGGGAAAAAAATTGTATATTTTACATGAAATTTCAAAGTCATGAATTGAAGGGTAGGGGTACGAAACCATGAAATCTCCATGGTATCTCTAACAAAAATGTATCTCGGAGAGAGACTGTAAATTATTCCAACTAAAAAAATCAAAAAATGTATTTAGAAAATTATAAAAGAAAACAAGTTTTTAAACTAAATTCACTTTCAAAAGTTAAGTCAAGAGTTGATTCAAGGACATCCGTAAAAATTCTAATTGATTGAGAAGTCAAAAACGTTTACTAAAGGAATTGGTTCTTTAATGAGTGGATTGTTAGATAGAATTTGTTTTAGATTTCTTATGTAATTCATTAAATTAGGAAAATTGTTGTAGTTTGTTGTGATTTTAATTATTTTTTTTAAAATAGTCTTTCAATCTTATAATTGTGGATCTAAACCAAATTTTCAAATGTAATCTTTATATTCCTTCTTTTAATAAAAATATACATCTATGTGTGAGAGGAAAGCAAGAGTTTTCTTTTCAATAATGAGTCCTTCTCCAATCTCTGTGTTCAAAATACATATGTTATAATGAATGCACAATTTTATATATATTTTAAAATAGCAATATCCAGAGTTGTTTGTTAACAAGGCTGAGAGATATATATATGATCAATTGTAGGAGGGTCGAGTGAAGGAATTAGGATAAACTTGTAGGAGGGTCATTAAGCACGATGTTAACATAGGAGCAAGGTCTGTATAAGGGAGAGCGTGCATGACTTACGGATTTTTTTATCTCCAAAAAACCATCATTTGATGGTTCATTATTTGACAGTGGCCAACAAGCTAACAATGGGTCCCGCTCGGAGGTTCCATCTCAGTGGTTTTTTGTAAATGACTTTTCCATTGTGTCAGGCTATAGTGAGAGGGTCAGAGATATTAAATGAAGGACTTTAGTAGGTCTCAGCTATAGATCTCTACCCAACATCTTTTGTAATTACTTCTTCCATTGAGTTGGGCTTGAGTGTGAAGGCTCATGTGGAAATAACAGAAGGTGGGCCATCCAAAGGATATACATCTCGAGGGTTTATGAAACCATAGGTTTTATTAATTTTTCATTACATCACATCGAGCTATTATAATCGAGCTCACATGGAATTAACCAAGCGGGACATCATAATGGGCCAGCATGGAGGTTTGTTAACCCAGAGGTTCAGTTACTTCATCTATCCATTGTGTCGGGCTCATGTGAGTGAGCTTACGTGGCATAGACCAAGCATGAAGTTAAGTGTATCAGCCCAAAATTTTAATCCTGGAGGTATAAGAATTGAGGTCAAAAGTTGAAAGCGAGCACTTGAAAGCCAAAATCAAGGGAATAGTTTTCTGGAGTTGTTGGCTTTAAGCCATAAGTGGTAAACCCTTCCATTCTTTTAATATATATTGTTTTACAGAGATATTTGGTCTTAGCGCTTGTTTTCTCGTTTGAGGGAGTGGAGTAGACAGGAGGACTATGGAGGTTCTGATACCCAAAGGGTTTAAAGTTAAGGCAGATCTACATCAAGTGGTATTAGAGAAGACCATGTGTCTACTCCAGGACCAAGAAGCAATCAAGGCACACAGAGTCAAACAAGGTGCTGGAGGAGGTAGAAAGGTACAGAGGTCTATAGCCAATGATGAGGTATTGAGGGTAATGGAGCGATTAGAGGAAATAATGGTAACTATGGACAC
>APFE031731588.1:3847-37165 GCA_000404065.3 Pinus taeda
TCTATGATTGGAAGTCTACTTTATTTGACAGGTACTCGACCAGACATCATGCATGCAGTGGGAATAGTTGGAAGATTTCAGGAAAATCCAAAGGAAACTCATCTTCAGGCAGTGAAGAGAATCTTTAAGTACCTTCAAGGACCTCAAAACTATGGATTATGGTATCCTAGAGATACAAATCTCACACTTCATGCTTATACAGATGCAGATTGGGCCAGAAGCGTGAATGACAGGAAGAGCACAAGTGGTGGTGCATTCTTTATGGGTTCCAGATTAGTATCTTGGTTCAGCAAGAAACATAGTTCGATTGCTTTATCTACAGCTGAAGCGGAATATGTGGCTGCTGCATCTTGTTTAACTCAACTTCTTTGGATGATGCAGACCTTGCAGGACTTTCAAATCACTTGTACTCCACCTATCTCCATCTTATGTGATAACACAAGTGCAATCAGCATTTCAAAGAACCCATTCATGCATTCAAAGACCAAGCACATACCAATCAAGTATCACTTTCTCAAGGAACAAGTGATTGAACAAAAGGTCAAGTTGGAGTATGTTCCTTCTAAGGAACAAGTTACTGATATTCTCACCAAACCATTGCCCAGGGACACCTTTGAATACCTCAGGCAAAAGATGGGGGTAGTTGATGCATCATCTTGTTGTTGAATCTCATTTTTTGGTTGTACGCGAGGTTTATATGTGGTATACGCATACATTTGTTGATTTATGGATTGGTTGTAGACCGATGGCACAAGTTTAGGGGGAGCACATAAAATGCATTGTTGGCATTATTGTAGCACAGAAGGAGATCATGTATTCTGATCTGAACATGGCTGCAATATGTCTCTATCTCTTTCATGTTCATGGTGGATTATGGTTCTTCTTGATGAACTTTATGGTGGATTATGGATCTGGTCAAGGGAAGCATTATCAGCAGAGCAAAGACTTAAGCATGTTCTCAGGGGGAGCATAACCCTTTTCCCTTGATTTCAAAGGGGGAGAATGACATTGAGGATCTTGAGGTTGCCATCAAGTCCAAAGGGGGAGATTGTTGGCATTATGATTTTGGTTTGACTCTATGGTACAGGTGTTGTACTTGATGGCAACTCACACATGTGGCAGATCTCAGTTCAGGCACTCAAAATCATGAAAATTAAGATACCCGCATAATCCTAGAAGAAGTTGTGGACCCGCAGGTACGCTGACCAAGGAGTGCGGACATGCACGCAGGTTCTCCGTTCAGTAGGTGCAGACCCTAGTTTCACTCTATCCAATGCAGAAAAGCGCATGCACGTGGGAATCTTTATGAACGGTTCATGGTATTTAGCCTGACATATTTTATCCTATGGTTTTGGTCCTTGGTTTTCCATCTACAAATATTTATCCAAGGTATTGGGTTCATGGTATTGTGTTATTATGGTTTTGGACCATGGTATTGTGAAAGGCTTGCCTATAAAAAGGAAAGGAGATCTCTTGGCCATACACTTGTGAAATTTGAATATCCTAAGATCTGAAATTTTGGGTGATTGATTTTAAAATCTAGATCTAAATCAAGGAGAAAACTTAAAGTGAAACTATTGATAAGTCGTGATCTCTCGAGCGCATGAGCAAATCTGACTGATTGTGGTACATTGGAGGACTGTTAACGTGGCCCTAATCAGAAGTCCACAGGTGATACAAAGGCGCAGTGCGGGGGTACGTAGTCCGGGAAAAGGCATAGTGCGGAGGTACGCAGCACAGGAGAAAGCGCAGTGCGGGCCGCAAGCAGTGCTGCAAAAGGAGAAGTGCGAGGTATGCGGTGTGGGAAAAGGCACAGTGCGGAGGTACGCTGTCTGTCAGATAATGAGAGTGTGGACCTGAGAAAAGGTATGCATAGAAGAAGAACCACCAGTGCAGATCTACGCAGTTTAGACTCAGAAGAGCTGCGGATATTTGCAAGCCCCTCTTTGTGAAGTTGCGGACTTATCTTGAAACTTTTGTTGAATATCTTTTATCTATTGCAGCAGAATTCTGGGTTTAGATTTCTGGTATTACTTTTTTGTTTACATCATTCCGAAGAGTTGGGTGATTCATTGGTTGATTGTATAAGGAGATTGGGTGATTTGCATACTATTTGTTGTCCATGGATCCAGTTTGAAAATTAATGAAACTTGGTCCTTAAAGAAGTAAAAGATCTAAGGGGGTTGTAGCTCCCTTCCAGGAGAGACTGGAAAACGAGAGAGAGTTGTAGCTCTCTACAGGTTGCAGCCTGCGTACTGGTAAAGGACTGCATGAGTACAAAATCATTGTAAAAGAAGTTTCTAATTGAAAGAAGATAGAGACATATTGCAACAGGCGGTTTTCACCCACATTGGGTTTCCACCTTGTATCTGGTGTTCTTTGGTGTGACTATCTGTTTTTCTTGTTCATGCACATTATTTTATGGTATTGACATACAAATCAATGATCAATATCTAAAGATTAAATTGAAGTATAAATCAGGAAGATATATTGAAAAGAATTTGATAATACTGATTCACACCCCCCCCCCCCTCTCAGTATTATTTCCAACAAAACAAAGAAAAAGGTAAAATCCACAAAGAAGTTGATATATTAATAAAATAAAACAAGATCGTAGAAAGGAAGTTATGACAACTGAAAAAATGACTACAAGGCAGTAAACAGTCACATAAGCATCATGTGAAGAAGGTTGAAAGGAAGATAGAAACTTAGGAGACTGAAACATAGATCGAAATCACACTTGTATCTATTGAATCAAGCATCTAGACAAATTATGCCTTTGTTTTTACTGAAGTAGGAACTCAGACCAATTCTGAGATACAAATGATTGATGTTCCTTCTATTATCGTCGTAGTAGAAACTCAAATAGATCCACAATTTGTCCTTATTGGAAGAGGAGTGAAACAGAGGTTGTACCTATTTATACTCCCTTAATTGTAGAGGCTACCATTAAGGTCTTGAATAAAACCAAGGAAATATGGTAGGAGAATCTAGTAAGATACCAGAGAGAAGTGGTGCCTCAAAATGAGCATTAGTAATTTCTTCAACAATTCAAGGAACTAGCAACAATAGAAGATGAAACTTATGCACAACTAAGATCAGCTGAGAAGAAAATATAGGAATTAAAGGATCACCTTAATAAGGCTACAAAGAAAAAAATGAAATATACTCCATTTATTAGATGCCTTGGCATGTAGGTCGCCAGCCTAGGATTATGCCTTGTTTTTACTTGAGCGATAGTTATTTCTCAAATTCAAAGTTGTACAATTTGGGCAACCATATGAGTTCATAAATGTATTGGATTTTATCACTACTTTCCATAAATAGAATGAGCACACAAAATACCTTCTATGTGAATTATATATGCACAATTAAGTTTTATATGAACATGTGAATGAGAATCATGTTCCATTTATTTAAGACATTCAGGTCCATGTCTTCATATCATTCACCGGAAACTAGGTGAAATTGTTAAAATATTACCACACCTTCTAGAGGAAAGAGCATGGTCTTTATCTTTGGGCAGCAAGAGAGCCTCATAACCCTTTTCACACACGTATTCATCATAGTATCTTCATAGAAAAACCTGATGTCACATCTGCACTTGCACAAATTCATAATGAAGTCCTACATTCAAGTTTGGACTATCTAGAAGATATCAGAGGTTAGGTTATTCATTGAGCCAGAGTGAGATGATAGACATCACCCAATGAGGTCAAAATCAAAGAACATTTTGGCTTCCATAATTTTGAACATGTTATGACTAGAGTATAGGACTATGTTCACATGGTATTGAAAAAAGGTATCAATTGGATATGGTGTAGGTATAGATGTCCCATGATATGGTGCCCCAATTTTTATTATAAAATTGACTACGATTTATAAATCAGGTATGTATATCGCCTTTTAGGAACTAGAAAGTAAGAATGGATTTAGATATAGATGAGAAGAATCTTATGAAGCTCACTTCTTAACTTCCTTGCATGTTAATCATTTTTCTGCACGAGGTCATGCAAAAAGGTCAGTTAGCGGGTGATGTTGGGCCTTATAATTGCTATAATTTCCTTAACTTATCTCTTAGTTATTATATTATGTTCTTAAGTATTTATTGCATTTAGGATATGATAATCTGTTTAGTATGGATTCTAGAAGCATTAAATGTATTTTTTTATTTTATTTCCTCTATGAAGTGATTTGATCACAAAACCATTATTTACTCACAGTGAGATCCTTATTTTGAGCATGAATTTCTCAATGAGATGGCACCTGGAGTTGTTCCTTGGATTGATCGTAGAAGATCAGATAACTTGAGGTTGTTCTGACCAATCATGGTTAATTGAATGTAGTTGATTCCTATTTGGAAAAAATTGGTTAAGGATGGGCTTCTGACTTGGTTATCCATAAATATTAAGGCTATTTGTAACTTAAAATGAGCATCTTTAGAATATTCAAATTCTCAGAATTTCTCCTTATCAAAAATAGATTTATTGTTCTTATCTTCTACAGTCATAGGATAAAGACTAGGAATTAAGCCTTGAGAGAGGTTGCTCAACTGTAATATTTTTGACATAAGTTGTGAACCTGAGAAGACATTGATTGTAATTTACCTTCTATAATTCGATGAAAGATATTTTTATCTATAGTTAATCTGATGTGTTGAAAATAGCAACAAGAAATGTTAAAAATAGTATCAATAAAATTCTAATTTATGGTGTCCTTGAATTAAATTTGGAATTAAATTGTAATTCTATTATCATAGAAACTTGTGTTGATCTAAAGATGATCTGAGGTTGTCATTGATGTCAACCCAAGTAGCACCTGGGGCTACCCTAATCTTGCAAAGGAATTTTGACTTGACAAATTACTCTACTTTGATTCAAGGATCTTATAGATAGATTCTACTCCTCGAGATGTTTCTGTTGATAAATGGCACGCCAAGTAATTCTTCACGGTTTGAGAGATATTCATGTTTGAAGTTAGTAACCCTAGTTTGTGGGCTAAAACCCTATGGGGTTGTGGCATGGCACTCATAATTTCTTTTCGCCATTGAATAGTCAATAATTAATAACTTTTTAAGCTCCTAAAATCCCTCCAACATTCTCTATAGAAGCCCTCTCAATTCTATAAAAAGAAATCTTATATATCCTCCAAATGTAGTGATCGTAGCATTTTCACTACAACTTCATTTCTACAAAGTCTTAGATTTTGAAATTAAAACCCATTTGACTCACAATCCAGATGAACATCATGACCTAATTTTAGATCTTGCTTCTCTATATGTTTGGAGATATGATTTGTGGAAGTTAGGATTTTTGGAGGCTATTGAATTTCATCTCAAAGAAGTGACCTTGGGAAAATCGACATAACTCTCTCGCAGAGAAGAGGATTGGAATTCTATAAAAAGTGGTGGACAGTGCATGGACTGGAGTTTTTTTTATATCAATTTTAGAGCCTAAGGAGGAAACAGTGACACTTGGTACGTCGTACAAGTTTTCTCTACTGAATTAGTCCATAATTAGGTCATTGTGAGAGATTGGGCATAACTTTTCCTTGAAGAGTCCAAATTGGGTCAGACCTATGGCATTTGAAAGAAGACTTAGAGGGATTCTATAGGACGAAATATCACATGTTGGGGATATGAAATCTTATAGATACATCAGATTAAATATCGTGCTCCTAGAAGGCAAGCAAAACTAGATCAAGTGTTGTCAAGGGGTGTAAAGGACCAAACCTTCTAGGGAAGCAAAGAGCAATGTGCAGCAAAATGATGCAGCAGAGATAAGCTACATGTAAGTATCTTTTGTATATGCATGTTTATCTCTTAATTGCATTAGTTTTTTGTATTCTAATTTGTTGTTTTGTTTAGCACTGACATATGTTCTGCACGATGAGGTAAGTTTTGTTATTATCATGTCATGGGTATTTCTTTGAAGACTTTTTGTAGGTATTATATATTCATCAAGAGAAGCCTCAATGCATAATATAATGTTCTGAAGAGTGAGAAAGCGTATCATGACAAGAGCAACAATCAAGGTGCAAAACAATAGCAAGTTCACCACATGAAGTCTTCAAGTGGGAAGCACTGCATACAATCATTGTAAAATTATCATTGTACAGAGTCATTGTAAAAGCATCATTGTAAAATTTGTACAAGTGTATATCTACCAAGAGTCGAAGAGGCAATTTCGAGAGGTCTAAGATCATCAGTAGGTGGTTGTGTCATAGTTGGGGTTATGGACTAGTGTGTCTTCTTCTTCTACATCATTCTATATCATTGTAAATTGGACCATTTTACCTGGTACAAGAGTCCATTCTTATTTTATTATTCTATAGGGTGGTAGGGTGGTGCTAGGGTGAGTTGTAGCTCATTAGGTGTTGAGGCATCTGTTCAGTTGACTACTGAAGAATCTCGGCCGTTGGAGCGTCCATCCACTGGGAGTTGGAGATGAATGTTTTTATAGATTCTAAGAAGTTGGAGCTTTCTTTTCAATTGGAGTTGAAAGATTAAAGAATTATTAGAAAAGGGTTCATTGGTTTTTGACCCAGAGGGGGTTTTCCACCTAAAATGTTTGTGCCTCTTGTGTTCTCTTATTCATTGTTGTTACTACATAAACATTAATGATAATTGAATATTAACTAATTCTCCAAAAATATTTAAAAGTGCTAATTGCTAAGGAATATTGATTCCCCCCCCCAGGTATTTCTAACATTTCCATCAGAGCTTGGTTCCTTTAATAGCAGTTTAAAAACTAGAAGGAAATCATGGAACATACCAATAATGGTGTACTTCTATTCAATGAAAATAATTATGCACTATGGAAAGGAAGAATGGAGGTCTATCTCTTGGTGCAAGGTTACGAAGTATGGGATACTGTTCAAAATGGCTTTACACCAACCGCGGATGAACAAGGTAAGAAGAATTTGGTAAATGATGCAAACGCAAAGAATATTATTATCAATGGACTTACTGAATCTTCTTATCATAAGGTGTTGGGTTGTAAAACAACCAAAAGTGTATGGAACAAGCTTGAGAATATATATGTAGTTGACTTAAATGTCAAAGAAGCAAAGCTTCAAATCTACAGAGCAAAATTTGAGCAACTCAGAATGAAAGAAGATGATAATATTACTGCATACTTCCAACACGTTGATGAAATAACCAACACTCTAGAAGGATTGGGAGATCCTATTGACAAGAAGACTATTATATGAAAAATTCTTAGAATGTTATGAGGAAGATTCAACCCAAAGGTATCAGTCTTGGAATACAGTGCAAATCTGGACAATCTCAGCAAAGAGGAATTACATGGAGTTCTCATAGCATATGAAATGAGACTTGATGAAGAAGAGGGTACTTCACATCTAGAAACTGCATTCGTTGCATCAATGAAAACCAATCTGCAAGTGTGAAGAAAAGGAAGATGATGAAGAAGGTTTTTTAGATGGAGAATATGCTTACTTTACTAGAAAACTAAAAATTGGTAAGGGAAAATTCAAAGATAAACTTCCATTGATATGTTTCGGTTGTGGTGAGGTTGAGCATTTCACAACAAATTGTTTGAACAGAAGTGATGGAAACTCAAAATGAAAGAAAGGATTTAAGAAATTCAACAAGCAAGGCAAGAAGAAAGGATTCAAAAGGAACTTTCTCTCTAAAGAAGATAGCTCATCATCCGATGAAGATAGTGAGAGTGAAGAAGAAGCCAATGAGAGAGTATTTTTTATGGCCAAGCACAATAAACAAGAGGTATCAAACAATGAAGAACAAGGGTTGAACATAGAAGAGTTTTCTAAGGAGGCAATCAAGCTTATAAAATAGGTCAAGGCTGAGAAGATCCATTCCAACACTCTTGAAGAACAAGTTCAAGGTCTCAAAATTGAAGTTGAAGAACACAAATGTATTGAAGAGTCACTTCAAAAGAAGTTGGAAGAAAGTAACCAAGAAAGGGAAGCATTAGGAGCCGAAGTAGTCTCACTGCATAAGGAAGTGAAGAAGGGAAAACCTACCCAAAACTATGCCAACAGCTCAAGGGCGTTGGAAGAAATCATCAACAATCAACGATATTATAACGATAGAACTGGCCTTGGTTACAAGGAAGAAGAAGTAGGACCTTCTACAACAAAATACAATGAACCTATGAGATCTAATAGGCATGTAGACTTCATTGGACAAGATTCACAAGAACAACCTTGGAAGACAATTCCCCGATGAATATTTCCATCCAAGTACCAACATATTTTTCATGGCTATTGTTATTCATGTGGAAAATTTGTTCATAAAGTTGTAGAATGTTGCACATACCCTAGGAACCAATACAATTCTAGGAGATTTGTCAAATATGAACCTCCTAGGGCTCAACGAAACATCAATAGATTTAAAAATTTAAGAAGTTATATTGAATGTTACAAATGTTGAAACTTTAGACACATAACCAGAGACTGTAGACTTGAAAATCCTCCAGAAGAATCTTCAAAGCCATAGAATGAATGAAGATGGAAGAAGAAGAACACTGATAATTGTGCTCTCGCTCTCAAGGCTCAAAACAACAAAGATGTGTTGTATGTTGATAGAAATGAATTTGTATCTCTAAAAGAGAAGAAGGATGGAACCGTGTCCTTTGGAAATGATGGATCTTCAAATGTTATAGGATCAGGTATCGTTAGTCTCAGAAGAAAAGATGCTCTATCCAAGAATGTTCTAATGGTTGAAAACATGAATCACAATCTGCTCAGTGTTGGACAAATGTGTGATCAAGGACACACAATGCTATTCAACTCCACAAAATGTGAAATCAGGAAAGGAAGGTATGGTAAAATTGTGGCTACAACAAGTCAAACTCTAAATGACATATATTTTTTGGATGAAGAAACTAAAGCATGTCTACTAGCTAAAGAAGACGAAAGTTGGCTACGGCACAAATGAATGGGTCACATAAACTTTGACAATATTTTTAGGATAAGCAAAAAGGAAGCAGTATGAGAAATGTCAAAAATCTCAAAACCATCCAACACACTATGTGAGGCCTGTCGACATGGCAAGTAGATAAAATGTGGATTTAAAACAAACGAACACCTTGCATCGCATCCATTGGAATTGATACATATTGATCTATGTGGTCCTATGGGAACAAAAGGTTTAGATGGAAAAATTATATTTCATGTTAATGATAGATGACTATACTAGGATGATAGCCATCATTTTCCTAAAGAAAAAATCTGAAGCATTTGAGTGCTTTAAGATCTACAAGGACTTGGTTGAAAATGAAAATAATTTAAAAATAAATTGTCTAAGATCAGATAATGGTAGATAATTTAGTTCCAAAGTATTTCAGCAATACTGTGACGAAAATGGAATAAAAGGACAATTTTCAACAACATGAACACCTCAGCAAAATGGAGTTGTGGAAAGAAAGAATAGAAACGTACGAGAAAAGGGTAGAACAGTGCTGAAGGACTCAAAATTGGATGAAAATTTATGGATTCAAGCAATTGATACAGTAGTCTTCATTATCTACAGAAGTCTTCAGAGAAATAATTGCAATAAGACCCCATATGAATTATGGAAATGAAAACAGGGTAATGTAAAATATTTCAGAATCTTCATAAGCAAATGTTATATCAAAAGAGAAGATCAAAAGTTGGGTAAGTTTGAATAGCGTGTTTATGAAGGTACCTTTGTTGGTTACTCATGAAAAAGAAAGGCCTATAAATGCTATAATCCAAGAAGAAAATAGATAGTAGAGAGCATAAATGTTACATTTGATGAAGATAGCGTTCTAACGAATAATGATGAGGATTTAGAATCTTTGAAACTTGAGAGAGAGGTTGGAAAAGGTATAGAGAAAATTCTAGAACAAGAAGCAACTGTCAACGAGGAAGAAGTAAATAATGATTAATAATATATACAGGAACAAAAAGAAGAAGCTCCTCCAAAGAGAACAAAAGAATGGATTCAAAAGAACCATCCATCAAATCAAATCATTGCAGACATAAATGAAGGAATTGGAACAAGCAAAGGTCAACAACTTCGTTCATCACAACAAGCTCACATTGCTTTTCTAGCAACCTTTGAGCCTAGTAGTTTTGAGGTAGCTAGCCATAATGAACATTGGGTAGCAGTTATGAATGGAGAATTGGATCAAATCGAGAAGAATAACACCTAGGAATTAGTTCCATGACCAAATATAAAAACGTCATTGAGACTAAATGGGTGTTCAAGAACAAATTGAATGAATATGGATAGTTTACCAGAAACAAAGCAAGATTGGTTTACAAAGGCTATGCACAAGTGGAAGGAGTTGATTTCGACATAACATTTTCACCAGTTTCCAAAATGGAATCCATTCGGATGTTTCTTGCTTATGCATGCTCAAGAAAAGTAAAAGTCTACGAAATGGATGTTAATTCAGCATTTCAAAATGGAGAATTAGAAGAATAAGCTTACATCGAACAACCTGAAGGTTTTCTACTATCAGAAAAAGAAGACTATGTTTGCAGGTTAAAGAAGGCTCTGTATGGTCTCAAGAAGGCTCCCAGAGCATGGTATGCTCGACTTGATGGATATCTATGTCAACAAGGGTTCAAGAAAGGTACTGCTAATAGCAATCTTTACATACAAATAGATAAGGATACTTTAACAATCATTGAGGTATATGTGGATGATATAATGTTTGGTAGCAATGATGATAGACTAAGTAAGAACTTTGCTACAAAGATGTAAAGTGAGTTCGAGATGTCTTTACTTGGTGAGTTGACATACTTCTTAGGGCTTCAAATATCTCAACAAGAGAAAGGAATATTTATATGTCAAGCCAAGTACATCAAGGAAATGCTCAAAACATTTAAAATGGAAGATTGCAAATCCGTCCTTACTCCGATGGTAACAGGTTACAAATTGAGCATATACGACTCATCTAAGGATGTGGATCAGAGGTTGTATAGATCTATGATTGGTAGTCTTCTATATGTAACAGCCTCTCGACCAGATGTTATGCAAGTAGTTTGACAAGTAGCAAGATTCCAAGCAGCACCAAAAGAATCACATATATAAAGGGCAAGAGAGAATATGGCTTGCGGTATCCCAAGGGAAACAATTTCATTATTCAAGCCTTTAAAGATGCAGATTGGGCAAGAAGCATTGATGATCGTAAGAGTACTAGTGGAGCAGCATTCTATCTAGGTGGTTGTCTCGTATCATGGCTGAGCAAAAAGAAAACCTCAATCTTGTTATCTACAATGGAAGCAGAATAAATTGTACCGGCAGATTGTTGTACTCAAGTCCATTAGATGAAACAAACTTTGCAATATCTTCAAGTACAATTCAGTGAGCCTATTCCCATCTTCTATGATAACACTAGTGCCATTAGCGTCTCCAAGAATCCTATCATGCATTGAAAAACAAAATACATTTCGATAAAATATCATTCTTTTAGAGAAAAATTCATTGAAAAGAATATCAAACTTGAATATGTTGGTACAAAAGAATAAATCATTGGTATCTTCACTAAACCTTTACCTCGTGAAGCATTTGAATATCTTCTCTAGAATCTTGGGATTCTCCCAAGTTCTCATTAGATTTTCCTTATTTAGAAAATAAAGGGGGAGTGGAAGTGTGTACAAGTCCACAGGATGGTTGTGTGTTCGGGGGAGTTACCCTTTGCCACTGATGTCAAAGGGGGAGAGAAGGAAATAGGAAGAGGTTCCCTAGTTGCAGGGGGAGTACTTGTGTTTCCATCAATCCTAAAGGGGCATATTGTTGATCTAAAGATGATATGAGGTTGTCATTGATGTCAATAAAAGCAACACCAGGGGCTATCGTGATCTTACAAGGGAATTTTGACATGACAAATTACTCTATTCTGAGTCCGAGATCTTCTAGATAGATTCTACTCGTCAAGATGTTTCCGTTGATATATGGCACGCCAAGTAATTTTTCACGGTTTGAGATATATTCATGTTTGAAGTTAGTGACCCCAATTAGTGGGCTAAAACCTTATGGTGTTGTCACATGGCACTCATAGTTTCTTTTGGTCATTGAGTAGTCAATATTAATAATTTTTTAAGATCCTAAAATCCCTCCAACATTCTCTATAGAAGCCCCTCTCAACTCTATCAAAAGAAATCTCATATATCCTCCAAATGTAGTGATCATGAAATTTTCGCTATAAATTCATTTCTGTGAAGTCTTACATTTTGAAATTAAAGCCCATTTGGTTCACAATCTTGATGAACATCATGACCAAATTTTAGATCTTGGTTCGCTATATTTTTAGAGATATGATTTGTGGAAGTTAGGGTTTTGGCAGGCTTCCAAATTTCATCTCAAAGAAGTGACCTTGGGAAAATCGTCATAACTATCTCTCAGAGAAGAGGATGGGAATTCTGCAAAACATTGTAGATAGTGCATGGACTATAGTTTTCTTTTTATCAATTTCAAAGCCAAAGGAGGAAAGAATGACACGTGGTACGTCGTACAAGTTCGCTCTACTGAACTAGTCCATAATTAGGTCATTGTGAGAAATTGGGCATAAGTTTGTCTTGAAGAGTCCAAATCAGGTTAGATTTATGGCATTGGAAATAAGACTCATAGGGATTTTATGGGACCGAAGATAACCTACTTGGGATGTAAAATTGCAGAGATACATTAGATTAAATATCGTCCTCCTAGAAGGAAAGAAAAACTAGAGCAAGTGTTGTCAAGGTGTGCAAAGGACCATACCTTCTACGGCAGCAAAGAGCAAGGTGTAGCAAAATGATGCAACAGAGGTAAGCTATAGGTAATTATCTTCTATATATGCATGTCCATAACATAATTGCATTAGTTTCTTTGTATTCTAATTTGTTTTCTTTGTTTAGCACTGACATATGTTCTGCAGGATGAGGTAAATTTTGCTATTATCATGTCTTGGGTATTTCTTTGAAGACTTTTTGCAGGTATTATATATTCATCAATAGAAGCCTGAATGCATAATCTAATGTTCTAAAGACTGAGAAAGGGTATCATGACAAGAGCAGCAATCAAGGTGAAAAACAACAACAAGAAGTTCACCACATGAAGTCTTCAAGTGGGAAGCACTACATACAATCATTGTACAGAGTCATTGTAAAAGCATCATTGTAAAATTTGTACAAGTGTCTATCTAGCATGATTTGAAGAGGCAATGTTTGGAGGTCTAGGATCATCATTAGGTAGTTGTGTCATAGTTGGGGTTATGGTCTACTATGTCTTCATATTCTACATCATTCTATATCATTGCAAAGTGGACCATTTTCCCTGATACAGGAGTTCATTCTTCTTTTATTCTCCTATAGGATGGTAGGGTGCTGCTAGGTTGGTGCATGAAGTCACCAGCAGGGACAATCTTGTGACAATTCCACGGTGTTAGGGTGGTTTTAGGCAGAGTTGTAGCTCATTGGGTGTTGGGGCATCCGTTCAGTTAACTACTAAAGAATCTCAGGCGTTGGAGCGTCCATCCAGTGCGAGCTAGAGAAGAATTACTTTCTAGATTCTAATAAGTTGGATCTTTCTTTTCAATTGGAGTTGAAGATTAAAGAATTAGTAGAAAGGAGTTCAGTGGTTTTTGACTCGGAGGGGTTTTCCACATAAAAGTTTTGTGCCTCCTATGTTCTTTTATTCAATGTTGTTACTTCATAAACATTAATGATAAATATTAATGATAATTGAATATCAACTAATGCTCTGAAAAGATTTAAAAGTGCTAATTGCTAAGGAATACTGATTCACCCCCCCGCCCTCTCAGTATTTTCCAACAACTTGTAACAATTAACTAAGTTAAGTTGACCTAGTTGGATATGTAAATTCCATTTGGAAGTCTATCTAGAGTCATGTGGAGTGATCCCTAAATTTTAGGGGCCCAAGTTGAGTTCTTATTGAGTTGTAATTATTTAATTCAATTTAATTGAGTTAAATTCAGTGAAACTATTTCTAACTATTGGAGGAAGTAGTGAGTGGTTAAGTGAATTTATTTGGATTTAATTCACATGCAGTGATCAATCATATAACTGATAATTCACTCAAAAATAGCTCATGCATGTCAATTCATAGTAAGACCTAATTGAGATTAGAGTTCGGGGACAATGTACTATCAATTGTATAATTTTTCGAGTTGTACAGATGGTGAATGAAATCAAAGGAAAGATTATGATGGATTGCGTATTTATGAGTCACTAATTTCTCAATTAAATATGGTCTAATTCCCAAGGGAACAACACAAGGACGTAGGGGCTTGGAAGTCAGAAAATTTAGCTAAGTGTTGGCTTGAGCTAGTTTGTGAAGCAGTGAATGAGATTGTACTTGTGCATAGATTGTTCAGGTTGAACAAGCATTGTATTCTCTTCTCAGATCTTATGGTTAATGCAATATAGATAGCCAATGTTTCGAGAAGTTGTTTTCCCCATAACAATGTTGTGTTATGTGCGATTGAAATTGCTTCTTTTCTTCTTATTGGTTTCGTCTATCAAATTTTATTTCCACTAATGAGTAGAGTAGATTCATGTCTTTTGTTTTAACATATCACATAAGAAGTTTGAATCTAAAGTAAAAATATACATGGTATCAGACTTGAAATCACTATAGAAGAGGAGAATACAAGTTTGTTTCGCAAGAGAAATCAAATTTTTAGTATCATACTTCATAGCCAGTAAAGATGTCATTCTTCAGACTGAGAATTTAGTATGCCCTTGAGGGTAGCTCGAATTACACAGCTTGGAAGGAAAGGATGGAGGAAATTTTGGAAGACCATGGGCTAATGGAATTCATAGATCATGATATCCTAAAGCCTCCAACATCTAATGTTAAAGATTTGGCTGAGTGGAGAAAGTGTGTGGAAAAGGAGAGAAGAATTATCCTAGAAGGACTTCGAGATAATATTGTCTCAAATCTCCATGGTGAGGAAACTCTATTTACAATGTGGAAGGACTTGATAGACCTGGTCCAAAACAATAGTGACCCCAAGAAGTTGGCACTAAAGGAAAAGCTGAGAAAGATCAAGCTGGAGAAGGGTGACTCAATACCGAAGTACTTGACCAAGTTCAACCAATTTCGAGATGACATTGGAAGTGTCGGTGTTATGGTAGCTGACGATGATATGGTGAGCCTAGCACTTCTAAGCCTTGTTAAGAGCTGGCATAGTTACCAGGACTCAGTTAATGGGAGGGAGAAGCTGCCAGAGTGGGAGTGGTTGTGGTCCTACTTGGTGCAAGAAGAGATTTGGTGGAACACTAGAGACAGATCCTCATCAAAGCATGCAAATGAGGAGAATTGTGCCTTAGCTAGGATGTAAAAGAAAGGGAAGGGGAAGTCATCCCATCCAAAATCCTATTCTAGGTAGGGTGGAAAGAAGATGTAGATGTTGAAAATCAAGTGTTTTCACTGTAGCGAGCTGGAACATTATGCCACAAAGTGTCTGCACAAGAGGGCCGGTAAGAAGCCATCGGGAGGAGTGGTAGGTGAATCTCTTGCTTTAAAATTGGAACTGGATTTTACCCTCTTCAAGTGGGAAGCACTACATACAATCATTGTACAGAGTCATTGTAAAAGCATCATTGTAAAATTTGTACAAGTGTCTATCTAGCATGATTTGAAGAGGCAGTGTTTGGAGGTCTAGGATCATCATTAGGTAGTTGTGTCATAGTTGGGGTTATGGTCTACTATGTCTTCATATTCTACATCATTCTATATCATTGTAAAGTGGACCATTTTCCCTGATACAGGAGTCCATTCTTCTTTTATTCTCCTATAGGATGGTAGGGTGATGCTAGGCTGGTGCATGAAGTCACCAGCAGGGACAATCTTGTGACAATTTCAGGGTGTTAGGGTGGTTTTAGGCAGAGTTTTAGCTCATTGGGTGTTGGGGCATCTGTTCAGTTAACTACTAAAGAATATCGGGCGTTGGAGCATCCATCCAGTGGGAGCTAGAGAAGAATTCTTTTCTAGATTCTAAGAAGTTGGATCTTTCTTTTCAATTGGAGTTGAAGATTAAAGAATTAGTAGAAAGGAGTTCAGTGGTTTTTGACCCGGAGGGGTTTTCCACATAAAAGTTTTGTGCCTCCTATGTTCTTTTATTCAATTTTGTTACTTCATAAACATTAATGATAAACATTAATGATAATTGAAGATCAACTAATGCTCTGAAAAGATTTAAAAGTGCTAATTGCTAAGGAATACTGATTCACCCCCCCGCCCTCTCAGTATTTTCCAACAACTTGTAACAATTAACTAAGTTAAGTTGACCTAGTTGGATATGTAAATTCCATTTGGAAGTCTATCTAGAGTCATGTGGAGTGATCCCTAAATTTTAGGGGCCCAAGTTGAGTTCTTATTGAGTTATAACTATTTAATTCAGTTTAATTGAGTTAAATTCAGTGAAACTATTTCTAACTATTGGAGGAAGTAGTGAGTGGTTAAGTGAATTTATTTGGATTTAATTCACATGCAGTGATAAATCATATAACTGATAATTCACTCAAAAATAGCTCATGCATGTCAATTCATAGTAAGACCTAATTGAGATTAGAGTTCGGGGACAATGTACTATCAATTGTATAATTTTTCGAGTTGTACAGATGGTGAATGAAATCATAGGAAAGATTATGATGGATTGTGTATTTATGAGTCACTAATTTCCCAATTAAATATGGTCTAATTCCCAAGGGAACAACACAAGGACGTAGGGGCTTGGAAGTCAGAAAATTTAGCTAAGTGTTGGCTTGAGCTAGTTTGTGAAGCAGTGAATGAGATTGTACTTGTGCATAGATTGTTCAGGTTGAACAAGCATTGTATTCTCTTCTCAGATCTTATGGTTAATGCAATATAGATAGCCAATGTTTTGAGAAGTTATTTTCCCCATAACAATGTCGTGTTATGTGTGATTGAAATTCCTACTTTTCTTCTTATTGGTTTCGTCTATCAAATTTTATTTCCACTGATGAGTAGAGTAGATTCATGTCTTTTGTTTTAACATATCACATAATAAGTTTGAATCTAAAGTAAAAATATACATGGTATCGGACATGAAATCACTATAGAAGAGGAGAATACAAGTTTGTTTCGCAAGAGAAATCAAATTTCTTATGTCATACTTCATAGCCAGCACGATGTCTTTCTTCGGATTGAGAATTTAGTATGCCCTTGAGGGTAGCTCGAATTACACAGCTTGGAAGGAAAGGATGGAGGAAATTTTGGAAGACCATGGGCTAATGGAATTCATAAATCATGATATCCTAAAGCCTCCAACATTTGATGTTAAAGATTTGGCTGAGTGGAGAAAATGTGTGGAAAAGGAGAGAAGAATTATCCTAGAAGGACTTCGAGATAATATTGTATCGAATCTCCATGGTGAGGAAACTCTATTTACAATGTGGAAGGACTTGATAGACCTGTTCCAAAACAATAGTGACCCCAAGAAGTTGGCACTAAAGGAAAAGCTGAGAAAGATCAATCTGGAGAAGGGTGACTCAATATCGAAGTACTTGACCAAGTTCAACCAATTTCGAGATGACATTGGAAGTGTCGGTGTTATGGTAGTTGACGATGATATGGTGAGCCTAGCACTTCTAAGCCTTGCTAAGAGCTGGCATAGTTACCAGGAATCAGTTAATGGGAGGGAGAAGCTGCCAGAGTGGGAGTGGTTGTGGTCCTACTTGGTGCAAGAAGAGATTTGGTGGAACACTAGAGACAGATCCTCATCAAAGCATGCAAATGAGGAGAATTGTGCCTTAGCTAGGAAGTAAAAGAAATAGAAGGGGAAGTCATCCCATTCAAAATCCTATTCTAGGTAGGGTGGAAAGAAGATGTAGATGTCGAAAATCAAGTGTTTTCACTGTAGCGAGCTGGAACATTATGCCACAAAGTGTCTGCACAAGAGGGCCAGTAAGAAGCCATCGGGAGGAGTGGTAGGTGAATCTCTTGCTTTAAAATTGGAACTGGATTTTACCCTCATCACTTGCATTGTGTCATAGATGATGGGTAGTGTGTGATACCTTGACAATGGAGCTTCATTCCATATGAATGACAATAATGAGCTCTTTAGTGACTTGGAGGAGAAGGATATCCAGACGCATATAAGGATAGGTGATGATGGGAGGTATTTGGCTCCCCTCTGTTGGAAATAATATTGAGAGGGGGGTGAATCAGTATTATCAGATCAACAATTTAATTTTCAAAATTGATTTGTATATGCTACTTCAACTCAGTGAACTAGCATGTATACACAATTGTACTTAATGGAACCAGTGTATATGCAAAGATCTTTTGATTCACCCAAATTATCAGGAATTCATTAGACAGTGTAGTAAAATCAAAATAAAGCATCACACATAAGCAACACACATGAACACAAAGATATAAGGTGGAAACCCAAAGTGGGTGAAAACCACCTGCTACTGTCGTCTCTATCTTCTTTTAATAATAAGAAAATTTTGTTTACAATTTTTGTACTAGTGTAGTCTTATATTAGTATGCAGGCTTCTACTTGCAAAAGGCTACAACCTTCTCTCATTCTCCAGCTTCTACTGGAAGGGAGCTACAACCTCCTAGCTCTTGTACTAGCTGATATGTTTACTAATACGTAGGTGCCATCCTACAGAAGGCTACAACCTTCTCTTTTCTTCCAAGGACCATTTTTCATAAATTTTCAAACTAGATCCATCAACAACATCATTCAATCATCAAATATATATACATCAACCAATCTCCTTTTGAACCAACCACAACTGAATCAATCAATCACTTTGACAACCCATCAATCTGATCATTCAGAATGTTGTCACCACGGTAACCAGAAGCGAAGCGAGAACCCAGAACACTGCAATAGCAAATAGAAGCAACTAAAACATATTTTATAATCTATACGCTACTTCCATGTGTCGAACCTGCATGCATACCTGCTTTCCTCAAAGCCAACTAGTGTATATATCTGCAAATATAAATTCAGAATTCTGCAACTATTCCACACTTTACTTACACCTAGATCTTATCATTTAGAGAATAATATATACGTCAGAATTCAGATCTAGAATATACATGAGAAAAAACACCTAATGATAGTTCATTTTATGCCTTAAGATCCTAATTCATCATTATATCTAATCCCTCATCATCAGCTAAGGTTCATCCTTGGTTCAGATACAACAATGCACCATAACCCAATAACCTGCATACTAGATCTCACACTTCATCAGATATTCGATACTTGCCCCATTTGGCCTAATGATCTTCTCCTCCTTTTATAGTTTAAGGCATTTCTAAATACCATGGACCAAAACCACTTAGGACTAATAACTTGGACCAAATACCTAGGGTCAATACCTTGAAATAGATACCTTGGACCAATACCATGGATCAAAATACCATGGACTAAATACTTTGAACCAAAAACTTAGTTTTCCAAGGTATACGTGCTTTTCCCACTATGAAAGTGCATGTGTATGTATACATGACTTGTTATACATTGAACCTGCATGTATATGCAGCTTGGTCAATGGTGAACTTGTGCATACCTCTCTTTATTCATTTTGTGAAGAATGATCTGTAATTCTTTGTTGTTTTCCTGCTATACTTTGATCTTTCATCTGAGTGAGTTTCCATAAAGGACAATACTTGAATCATAATTCCAACAATCTCCCCTTTTGGACTTGATGGCAACACCAAGTCACTCTCCCCCTTTGACATCAAGGGTAAAGGGTCATGCTCCCCCTGAGTGCATGCTGAATTCTCTAATATGCTGAAGTGTGTTGATTAAGCTCCCATGATCAAGTCCATGCTCCACCTAAGCACAAGTAAGGTCTGCAAAAAGATGTTCTAAAAGAATAACATGACTCTATACATACATAACTAATGACCTTCCTATCACCAATGACTCATATATACATCCATTTCCCAACCAAGTGGGGATATACTAATTGTTTATACATGACAAAAACAAGAAACATTAATCATCCATCCCATGCATATTGGGGTTACAAATTAGATCTTTTCATGACCTTTACATTAAATGATATACATGATATATGTAACAGAGACCAAATATATGAAAACAAGAGCATGATAGTCATCAGCAACTATCATATGATCTACACTATCAGCAAGATCTATCAACCTGTATATGTCCATCATTAGTTCCCAAAATATCATCAACCTATGACAAAGTATGTCAGCATATATCAACTCATCCTCTTGAGCTCATCCAGATCAACATGCTTTGTTCCCTTATCATAATAAAGGAAGAACTCATTAGGTACCAAATACTTCTAGTCATAATGCCAACAATGCTTTATTAGAAACATACCATGTTCTCCCCCTAAACCTGTTCCACATGTTCACTATCTGATCATTGCATATGTCAGTAAGAGATATCAAAGCATCATCATTAAGCAGATATACATCAAGTTGTCACCAACTTTATGAGGACCAATATACTTCCATATGTTATCAGCAGATTGTAACCATCATCAAACAGAGTAGATAATTGATAGAACCATAGTAGACCCCCTTTCTTGTTTTAGTCTTGCCTACTACTTTTCTTTAAAGCAACATATACGCGATTGTGCCCACAGAAACCTACGTATGTATGCGACTTCGCTTCATGAAACTCACATATAACCACCTTTCTTTGAAAAAATAGGATTTAACAGCAGGATGATGTAGCAACTACTCCCATCTTTTGTCTCAGATATTCAAATGTCTCTCTGGGTAGTGGTTTAGTGAATATATCAACAACCTGTTCTTTGGATGGAACATACTCCAATTTGACCTTGTGTTCAAGCACTTGTTCTCATAGAATATGATATTTGATGGGTATGTGCTTGGTCTTGGAGTGCATGACTGGATTCTTTGAAATTTTGATGGCACTTGTATTATCACATAGAATGGAGATGGGTGGAGTACATGTGATCTAAATGTCTTGCAAGTTTTGCATCATCCAAAGTAGTTGTGTCCAACAAGATGCAACAGCCACGTATTCTTCTTTAGCTATAGATAATGTAATTGAAATTTTTTTCTTGCTGAACCAAGACACTAACCTGGAACCCATATAGAATGCACCACCACTAGTGCTTTTTCTGTCATCAACACTTCTTGCCCAATCTACATCTGTATATGCATGAAGTGTAAGATTCATATCTCTAAGATACCATAAACCAAAGTTTTGTGTTCCTTGAATATATTTGAAAATCCTTTCGACTGCTTGAAGGTGTGATTCCTTTGGATTTGCTTGGAATCTTCCAATTATTCCTACTACATGCATGATGTCAGGTCGGGTACTTGTTATATAAAGTAGACTGCTAATCATGGATCTGTAAGTTGGTTTATGTACCACTGTTGATTCATGATTTGAGCTAAGACTGCATCCTGTTACCATTGGGGTACATATTGGTTTAGAATCTTCGATGTTGTACTTTTTCAGGATCTGTTTGAGATATTTGGTTTGTGAGAGAAAAATACCATCTTTATTTTGCTAAACTTGTAGACCAAGAAAGTAGGTAAGTTAACCAAGCAAGGACATTTCAAATTCTTGCTGCATTACTAAAGAAAAATTCTAACTCATGGATTCTTCATTTCTACCAAAAATGATATCATCAACATAAACAATAATTATTAGCAATTTACCAGCGTCAATCTTTGTATATAGATTTCTATCTACTAACCCTTTAAAAAACCCTGTTGGTGGAGATATTTGCCAAGACGGTAATACCAGGCCCTTGGAGCTTGCTTTAGACCATAAAGATCCTTTCTAAGTTTGCATACAAGTTTTTCATCATTTCCAAGAATGAAACATTATGGTTGTTCAATATAGACTTCTTCTTCTAAGTCTCCATTAAGAAAGGGAGATTTTACATCCATTTGGTATACTTTGAATTTCTGAAAACTAGAAAGAGAAAGAAACATTCTTATGGATTCAAGTCTAGCGAGAGGTGCAAAAGTTTCTTCAAAATCTATACCTTCTTATTGATCCTATCCTTTGCAAATGAGTCTAGCTTTGTTTCTCATAACTTCTCCATTTTTTTCAGCTTGTTTTTGAATATCCATTTGGTTCCTATGATATTCTTATCATGAGGTCTAGGAACTAATTCCCAAGTATTATTCTTTTCAATTTTCTCAAGTTCTTCATTCATGGCCTTGACCCAACATTCATCTCTGCATGCTTCATTTATATTTTGAGGTTTAGTGGAAGATAGTAATGCTAGATAGCTTGAGGCTTCAGCAACAGTTCTTCTTGTCTGCACACCTGCCCCTTTTTCCCCCAAAATTTGAGTTTTTGGATGATTTTTCTGAACATATCTGGATGGAGTCTTTTCTTCTATCGTTATCTCTTCTTCTGGTGCTTCATTGGTTTCTTCTTCAGAATCAGTGTGATTTGATGTGGGAAAATGATCCTCATCTTCTTCATCGTCATAATCTTCAGTTTTTATCTGTTTTGGATTTTTGTATGCTTCATCAACCACAACATCAATACTTTCAAAAAATTTCCCAAGTATTTTATTATAACATTTATATCCTTTAATTGAGGAAGAGTAGCCAAGAAGAATACCTTCATCTGCTCTGGGTTCAAACTTACCAAAGTTCATGTGGAGTTTGAGTGTTATTTACCCGAACATTTACTTGATTGAGAATAGTGACGGCGGCGAATGCAACTTCACCCTAGAAGGTTGCAAGAGTTCTAGATTCATCTAGCATGGCATGAGCCATTTGTTGAATAGTTCTGTTCATCCTTTCTACCACTCCATTTTGTTGAGGAGTCCTTGTGGTGGAGAACTACCTTTTTATTCCATGTTGTTCACAAAAGTCAATGAATTCATCCGAGGTAAATTCCCCTCCTCGAGCAAATCTGAGGCATTTGATTTTGCGATCTAATTCATTTTCAACTAGAGCTTTGAAGGCTTTGAACTTTTCAAATGCTCCATCTTTATGCTTTAGAAAACCTATCCAACACATTCTGGAAAAATCATCAATGAAAAATATAAAGTATTCTTCTCCACGAGGTGACCTTTTCCTTGATGGTCCACATAAATCAATATGAACAAGTTCAAGAGGCTTACTAACTAACCCTTCATTTTCGATCAAGTGAGATTTGGTTTTCTTACCTAATTGACATGATTTGCATATAGTATTTTCAAGAATGTTGATATTTGGAAGATCACGAACAACCTGGAATTTGCATGCATTTATTATTTGAGAAAATCTTAGATGTCCCAATCTTCTGTGCCATAGCTAGTTTTCATCATTTTTTCTTAGATAGCACTGTTGTTGTCCTCCCTTGAGTATGTATAGGTTTTTTGGAGTTCTTGTACCTTTGATCACGGTTTCTCCTATATCAAGCTCACGAACAACACATCCATTTGATCAAAACACTACTTAATTTCCTTGATCACGCATTTGACTCACAGTCAATAGGTTGTGCTTTAAGCCATCAACATACATAACATTCCCAACTTTAACTTTTTCTTTCAAGAAAACAAAGCCTTTACCGTTTATGACAGCAAGAGTGTCATTTCCAAATGAGACACTCTTTTCCTTTTCTAAGGCATTATATGAGTGTAGTTTTTCTTTGTCACCTGTCATGTGTTTTGAGCATCCACTGTCGATGTACCATTGGTTTTCTTGTCCTTCTATATACAAGGCTATACCACATCTTTCTGTTTGTTGTTCTTTCTTTCTCCATATTTTGGGATTTAATGGAGTTTTCTTCTTTCAAGATATTTGCCGAAATTTACTCGTGCATTCAAATTCTTCATGGCCAAAGTTGTTACAAATTGAGCATTCTATTTCATTTCCAAGAAGAGAAAAGTTATTATAGGAACTTTTCTTGATCCCTGTCACATTCCTTTGATTTCGTGCTTCTCTAGTCATGATGGTTTTGAAAGCAACACATTGAGCAGCTTTGTGTCCAAAATTATGACATGAGAAACATTGACAATTAAAGAAGTTCCTGCGATTACCGAATCTATTAACCTAGCGATTGTAGTTCCTATTGACTTTTATCTTTGAAGCAAATTGAGTATGATTTACCTGAGGTCGGTTGTGGCTTTTGTTCATCCTTGAAGTAAATTGAGCCTGATTTACCTAGTGATTTGCTTTGTGGCTTTGCTGACGATTTTTAAACTGTTCACTGCTCTTTGCTGCATCAAAATAGGTTTTAGTGGAGGTTGACGGCTTCTGTGATTGAGATGCTTCTTCAATATATCCAAGACCTGTCTTTATCAAAGGAGAACTCTACACTTTGATAATTTCATTTAAGGTTTCTAATCCTTTATCAAGTCTAATATTGAGAGCTTTTATTTTCTCAAGATCCTTTCTTAGACCCACAATTTCACATTCTAGTTTTTCATTATGTTTTTCTCTTTTAGCAAGTTGGTATGTCAAGGTATCTATAATCATATTCTTTTCTTCTAAATGGATTTTGAGTTTAGAGATTTCTTCATAAAGTCATCTTCATCTAAAGCATCCAAAAAATCATCATCTTCATAAGGCATTAGAAGTTTACATTCATTACTGTTTTCATCTTCATCACTATTTGATAAACCATCACTATCTTCATGAGTATAGTAGCTCTTTTTACTTACATCTTCAGCAATCTTACTTCTGCCTTCGACCTGATCGAGACTTCGATTTATGATATCCGTATCTAGATTTATACCCGGATGGATCTCTCTTACCTGGATATAGCCACCTGAGATCGAAGATCTTTATACCCGGCTGGACGTATCTAGATTTATACCTGTTTCTCTATCTCTCCCTCCTAATCTTAGATTGACCTCCTAAACCTTTTCACCTCACAAAACAAACCACCCATTGCACTCATCGTGAAACATAGAAACTGTACCACAGTGAACCTTTTTTCTATTCTGTTGAGGAGGTAAATCCCCCCTGCGGACAGAGGCGATCCCTACTAGCCCAGACCAGGTCTAGCAACAATCATACAATGCTACAGTGCAAGTTCCTAATTGGAAATTAAATACCAATGATGAAGGCCTACCTGGATTCCAATGCTAGTGCTTGTAGAAGAGGTGACGCTCCCGTTCCTTTGCTCCGACAGATCACGATCCCCACGATCTCCGTGAATTGACACCTGCACATACAAGAAACGACACAAACACAAACATTAAATCCAGCATATGCAACTATATATCATTCATAAAGGATATAACTCATCATCATTACAAATAACAATAAGAGTGGAACCATAACCAATAGTCGTTTAATAATAATAATCAAATAAGAATACAACCATAGTTCTAACGTTAGATTCTCCTTTGGCTGGGTAGTCAATAGCACATGTCTTGCAAAGTTTGTTGGGGATGGGAACAAGCCTCTCTCTCTTTGGTTATTGGACAATAATCTCCTTACTTGGATTTGGCCTTATGGGGATGAAGAAGGCTCTTGTAGCATGAAGCTCTTGGAAACTTGACAATTCTACATCTCTGAAACTAGCTTGCCAAGGAAAATGGACAAGCTTTTATAGATGGAGGAAGGGGAGTTGGGATCATCCACAATAATCACGGGATTGGCTCTATCATCAAGGAAGCTTCCACGAGAGATGGCAAACCACTACCTCTCTATGGAAACTCATAGCAAAACCACCTAACTCAAGATAGATTCAGTCCAGGAATTTGTCAGGATGAATCTTCCGTTGTTTGTTTGCTAAAAAACACCACTAATTATGGTTGGCGCGAGTGTGACTTTGTGACAGAGTGCCAACTAGCGCACCCTCTTTGGAGGATTTCCCCCATTGGCGTGAGGGCTGCACTATGGAACCGCACCAATGGAAAAGGGCTATTTTTATGGGTTTTTAGCAGGAAATGTCTTTAGGACAAATGAAGTTCATGTTTAGGGGAATGCAATGCAAGTGTTTGCAGGTCATGTCACTTCTCATAGGTCCTGGAATGAGTCCTTCAAGATGCGGGAGAGGGGTAATAGGGACGGTGACAAATTGTTGTGTAACAGATGCCCCCTAAAGCATGAGGCCCAAGAGAGAGAGAGGGGTGAAATTCTTTACAGGAACATGTCCAACCGAAAACACTGCCACCGGAAAACCTGCGTGGAGAAGTACAACTAATATCTCAAGTACATGATATATGTGGTATGGGCACAGCCATCCATAGTTGAGTACATAAGAATCTAGATCCAAGGTATGGACGCAGCCATCCAGTGAGGATTGATAAATAGACTCAGGCATGGTCACAACCATCCAGTGAATGAGTCATGTAATAATCATAATAATCCACAAAATCGCAACCTGGATCCCAACAGATAAAATCCAGGGTCTTGCGCTCCATCTCGACCCGAACGAAGTACAAGTTCAAGCATGCAAATACAGGAGTCGAAGTTGAACATGCAGGAACATTGTTTGATTACCAGCCAATGATGAAAGTTATTAACAGACGCGAGAGTTACCACCAATAATGACAATGGACCTCAGGTACTATAGGTACAATCTAGGGTGTGCGAATCAGTGAGCCGGCGTCGAACACCGGTAGAATCATTCGATCGGAGGCCAATAATGAAAACCTCGTGTCGAATACGAAGAACCTACCATTGAGGCATGCAAGCTCCAAGGCACCAGAAGGGAGTCTCTAGATCAACTTCCCGGATAATGAGCTGAAGTCGACAAGAATTGACCCTGATCGAAGGTGGGCCATAGTGTTTCCCACATCATCGACGCGAGACAGAGGAAGGTAATGTTTTTTGTGAATCATGATTATGTGAGTTATCAGAGGGAGGTTGATTATTTTGCAGAGGTCAACTTCTCTTGAACATATCGGCGGCACGACAGTGGACTTGGCAGTATTTGACATCAATCGATCAGAGGTCATGGTGACAAGGCAAAGAGTAGATGAGAGGTCAAACAAGATCACCCAAACCCACGGAGGCAAGTGAAAAATGAGATGAGATGTCCCCACCCAGACATGAACACAGACAAGTGCCATGTTCAAGAGTGACATACTGTTGACACGACAATGATTCTGGTTCTATTTTCCCCACCATTTATGGCGAGTACCCAAATTATTTTTATTAACAAGCTTGACAGGGATAGCATATGCTTGTAAAATATCATTTCGATGGAATCCAATGTCATCAAGTTTTAACGAGTCTGACAAAGGAAGAACTCAACGTATTTTCATGTTTAGAGAGTTTGAAAAGACAGCAGAAAAGTAAACTCCAGGGGTGTCCTTTTTCGTAAAGTTGTGTCTCTCGAGCCTGAAAAATTATAAAACAATGAACCGCCTAACCATTGCGATCGAGGAGTACTTTTCATGATTAGTGACTTCAACCTAAAAAGTAAAAAAGCGACCGAAATCATGTCATTTCGTAATCGTTAACGAGCCTGAAATGACAAGGGCCCGACAATCTTTTCGTCTTTACACGGTCAGAAAAGAGCTTAAAGGCGACTACCTCTTATTTATGTTTAACGAGTCAAGAGGAATAACTCGGTAATATTTTCATCTTAAAACGGTCAGAAAAGAGCTGAAAGCAGACCTCCATTTTTATTCTCTTTAACGAGTCAAAAAGGGAAAAAATACTCGGCAATCTTTTCATATTTTACGAGTCAGAAAAGAGCGTAAAGTTGACTCGTCCTAGAGGAATGAGTGGTATAAAGGGTAGCAACTGGTTACGGCAATGGTGGAACTGCTCAAAACATGTAATGGTAAAGAGGCTGGCTAACAAAACCACTCTTAACTGTGGTCCCTTAGGAAAGGAAAACAAGCAAGTGAAAGCATATGATCAGCCAAAGAGATGGTGGTGATGGGATGAAAACAACCAAGGCTCATCTAACAAAATTTAGAGGATAAAGATAGCAATCACGAGATGTAAAATGGGTATGGGTTCATTTTTACACAAGCTTGAACCATGGAGAACTCTACTTGGATTCGGTTTCATGATTACACAAGCTTGAAACGAAAACTATGCTTGTTATAAGTTCGCATGCCCCCAGCATAATGACGCAAAATGAGGTACATGCCCCCAAAGCTTCATTGCATTCAACAAAGTGGATGGAATGAAGGTTCACTTTTGAGATCTTGGAAAGACTCGACTTGTATTTTACGAGATCTTAATCAAAAAACTCAATTTGGAAAGGGAGTTGTTTCATTTTTTAATGAGGTTGACACAGTAAAAGAACTATCCTCATAACCCTTGTTTCATTTTTTAACGAGCTTGACACAAGATCAAGAACTATGCTCAACCAGACCCAGTTTCATTTTTTAAGGAGCTTGACATAGGAAAGCGAACTATGCTCTGCCCAGACCTAGTTTCATTTTTTAAGGAGCTTGACATAGGAAATCGAACTCTGCTCTAACTGAACTTCATCATGATGAACAGGAAGTCGTAGCTTCCAAGAGTGCCACTCCCGGTGGAAGGATCACATCTTGGAAGTCAAGACCCAATGCCCCTAGGACACTATGCACGACGGCAGCATCACTGGATATAGGAACAGGATAAGTAGCCATGTAGTTGTCCTGCGACGGGGCAAATACAACCGGTGGATAAAAACTAGGAGGGGATGACAACTGCGCAGGAGGCACCGGGGGAATAAAGAACGATAATTGATCTATAGTCACGATCCTTCCATCGTGTGGAAAGAAAACCACACGGAAAAGTGAAGAGACAAGGGCCCCCATGGCATAAACATAGTCATGACCAAGGAGAAGACTGAAATCTAAAGCAGCTTGGGTAACCAGTACGTCAATACAGACGGTTTTTCCTCCCAAAGTAATAGGGAACTTTGGAAGGATCCCTAACGGTTGATTGGTTCCTCCTTCGAATGCCATCAGATTCTGCGCAACTGGCACGAGCTGTGCGGAGCCCAAAGCTTGCCAAGTAGTGGAAGGCATAATACTCGCAGATGCACCCTCATCCAAGACAGTGCCAGGTACTACCTTATCACAGGCACGTGCTGTAATCTAGAAAGGCACATGGGATGGAAGGCGGAACGTGGTCAAATGACTCCAGTCGAAGGAAAGGACTGAACTACTTGGTGGGGGAATCGTATGATTGCCCCCCTGCTCTATAGGAACCAAAAAATGACTCTCTGGATCAGCTGGGATAGGAGGTTGTTTTCGGACTCAGGAGAACCTGACGAGACAAGAAGAACATGAGCATGACGTTCCTCCGAAACAGAGCGATTGATGGGTGGTGAACCCGAGTCGACACTCTTTCCAACCAATGGTTGGTCTGGAATAGGCTTAGCATAGCCAGGTTCGGGAAGAGGAGGATGGACAAGAGAAGGATCTAAGTCAATCTCTTTGTCGACAGGGAGAGGATCTGAAGAGAGCCTAACCAACAGGGAGTTGGGGTAAAGAAGCGGTAAGACTTTCCAAAACAGCAGAAGCTTTATCCATGAGCAGACAAAGGTGAAGGAGATGGTTGCCTTCACATAGCCTACACGGGAATCGGATCTTCTTGTTCTTCTTACCATTGTCAGATGGTAGGGTAGCATCGCCATGAGCTTCAGAGGATAATGAGAGGCAAGCCGGATCACGAGACCATACTTCTAAGATCCTAGGAAGGCCAAGACAATCATGAAGAAGATGGCCATCCTTGCACAATTTACAAGGAGACTTGACCTTTCGCGGAGGAGCATAAGGTGGCCCGACCTGAGATGTACTCGGGGCAGGAGCTGCACTTTTATCCTTTCACTTATGAGACTTCTTCTTCTTCGTCTTCTTCTTCTTCTTCTTAGCCACCTAGTTACTTGAATCCAGACTTTCACTGGGCGAAGTAGAAGATGAGGACGTAGAAACAGGCGAAGAAGGGGAGAGGTCCACCTTGGAATCAACGTGATGTTGTTCGGGTGGAAGAACTGATTGACCAGTAGTTAAGACATTAGGGATCACAGAGGTTGAAAACAACCAAACAGGCAACCCAACAGTTAACCCAGGAAGGGACAATGTTGCCATGTAAGGAGCACCAACATTCCCAAAAGGAGGAAAATGACCAGGATTCCTGTCGGAGGGGATTCCGGGGTTGGTGAACTCTGGAAAAGTTGCCATCAAAACTGAAAATCGCACACGGGGCTGAAAAAGAGTCAAGAGACACAATTGAATGGCCAACAAGCAGAATCTAACAAGACGTGGGAACACAGGTGATTTAATTTTAAGACACAAGGACATAACTTGACCTTTTCATCTTTAAAGAGTCGAGAAAAGGACAAAACGATGACTCTAGTCGCCTTCGAATGTTTAATGAGCCTAAAGTGACAAGTGCTCAGATGAGACTTTTCTTTTAGGGAGTCCGAAAAGGATCAAAATTGACTACTCTGGAGAACTGGGCAAAAGGTTTACTAGACAATCCATAAAACTGCATATACACCTTGGCAATCATATGAAAACCAAGGACTTTCCGTACAGCAGTCAATCTTCCCGAATGTTGTGTTCGGTGCATTACGGGTTGTAAGGCATAGACACGGCTTCCTATGGATAAAGGATGATAACCTAGTGGGGTCTCCCCATATACTCAACGGTATGTGGGAGCACAATTCCGTACAAGACCGCTATTGAGACACAGAAGGAGGAATCACCCAACCTTGAGTGGAAACAAAAGTGACTAGGTTTAACGACGTCGGAGCACGTCTCTAGCCTAGACCTCTAAAAAGTGTGCATTATGTTCCAATGCGTTGTTAGATCATTCAGTTCTTTTTAAAGTTGATCTTGAATTATGTTTCAATTTTCAGGCCTTACCGTATGTAATGTCTCAAAATTTCCTAAATGCAAACTATATACCACAATATATCATTTCATTCGATGAATGATAACTACGAGAGAGTTGATAACTTTCACACAAACGAAATGACCACAAAACAACCTACAATATCTCTAATGCAACTAATGAAAATTAAAAAAAAACTTTTCTTCAAAGTCACTAATCACTAATAACAACAAAAAGCTCCAATTCACACTAACTAATCAAAAGAAAAAGAGATTTGTTTTTATGTTGATGGAAAGATGCACCTAACAAACTTTGAGAAATGATAATGAAAGAGTAAATACAAGCAAATTTCACTTAATGCTATCACAATTAGATCCCTAATCACAAAGCAATCCTTCAAAACGAGAAAAGTCCCAAAGACACAAATGAGTCGTGTAATCTAGGCCCAAAGCGAAACAAAGCGGGGTTCAAGTGAAAAAGAGGTAGGTCACTCAAACAATGCAATGAAATGATTAACAACCACTAAACGAGTGCATGGGATCAATCAGAAAGTCGAATGGACCAATAGAAGACCAAAACTCCCAAGGAAGGCTCGACACACAAAGCCACTAGATTCCCTAGGGCTAAAAACGTGAAATCGATAGAAAATGGCAAACACCCAAAGGGTAAAGGTTAAATCCAGTAAAACAAGACTCCAACACACTCAAGCAGTCGAAAAAAGGTACCCAGAACAAAAGCCAAGCTCAGGAGGCTCAAAACCAAGCAAACTTCAAAAGTTCCCAGGCCTGGCGCGACTGTCAGGCTGCAACTAGCGCCTTTTGACGATTGGCGCGGGTTGTAAATTAGCAACTGGCACCAATTGGCGCAACTCTTACGCTATAAAAGCGCACCAGTCAAGTTTGCTATGCAAAAATAACAAGTAAGCAATCCAAAGCTAGGCCAACAATAACCAAGTAAACCAAGAGGCAAGAAACAGCAAAAGAACTCAACCCAGAAGGCTGACCAAGCAGGTAAAAACCAAGAAACAACCAAAAAAACAAGACAAGCTCCCCAGCAGAGTCGCCAAATTGTTGAGGAGGTAAATCCCCCCTGTGGACAGAGGTGATCCCTACTAGCCTAGACCGGGTCTAGCAACAATCATACAACGCTACAACGGAAGTTCCTAATTGCAAATTAAATACCAATGATGAAGGCCTACCTGGATTCCAACGCTAGTGCTTGTAGAAAAGGTGACGCTCCCATTCCTTTGCTCCGGCAGATCATGATCCCCACGATCTCCGTGAATGGACACCTGCACATACAAGAAACGACACAAACACAAACATAAAATCTAGCATATGCAACTATATATCAGTCAGAAAGGATATAACTCATCATCATTACAAATAACAATAAGAGTGGAACCATAACCAATAGTCATTTAATAATAATAATCAAAGAAGAATACAACCATAGTTCTTGTTATCACTTAGAACTAAAACTAATATATGTAACTTTTATCCCAGCCCGATGACAAAGGTCAGTGCTAGTCTATTGTTGTTTTAATTTTTTTTCCTTTAGAGTCTGAAGTTTTGAAGAGGTTTTTAGTCAAATTATTCTCAGCTTCCATTGATCCCCCTCCATCCACCGTTGTTTTATAGCCACATGTTATCTTGTGTCAGTCACCAAACCTTTTTGTAATTTCGCAACACATATACACCATTAAATTTTTTTCGCAGCGCAATCCCAATTAGGCAGTTTCGCAGTGCATATACACCATTAAACTGTTTTCGCAACGCAATCCCAATTAGGCAGTTTCGCAGCGCATCATTCAAATTTATAATTGTCAGCGCTGCGAAATCATGGATTCGTACATTCTGCAGCGAATCTTTCCCGAAATGTCAAGTCCGTTAGGTGAGTCATAGGCCGTGTCTTCTCATGTCAGCTCATGTACCCCTCTTATCACCTTTCACCACTCATTGCCACTATCACCAACACTAGATCTGTTGATATGCACGAATCATCATTCCCAAGAAAGACTACCGTGCATAAATCTTAATGATGGTTGTAAGTCTTGCATGAATGAAAAAATCTGCAAGATTACAACTTGAGAGATTTTAAATGGCAAAATTTAAAATTTCAACTACAAAGATAATCAAGCGAGGCTGAATTCAAACAGAAGCTAAATCACACTTCCAACCGGAGCTGGTAGTCATTGTTTGCTAAGATTTGGAAGAATTAATGGAGAAAAAGGAGCACAGATCCGGCAAATGTCTAAGGACCGAACCTGAAGGCTTAGATATAACTCTGAGAAATAAAGAGGTGGAGAAAGCATTCAAAAAGGCTGGGTGCTGGAAATTTTGCAAAAAGTTACAAGGAGGACACGCATAGGTAACTAAAGAATTTTCACTTAACTTAACAGGCTTGAATTCAAAAGTATCCATGATAGAATTGCAGGTTTCGCCAGATGTAATATCTACTGTGACAGAGATCCCACGAGGACAAGAGCAATGGTTTAAAAATTTCAAGTTTGACATGAATCCTTGCAAGGAGTTCTTGAAGGATGAATTTGTAAATGAAGATTTAAGTAAGGTAGTGCCCAGGAGTTATGTCAAAGAATATTATGCTCATTTACTCACCTGCATACAGAAATATCTGACTTGTGAAGGAAGGTACAA
>APFE031731595.1:0-21930 GCA_000404065.3 Pinus taeda
TCCCATTGACGGATATTCCTATGGTTCACATCTGATATATTGTGAAAAATTGATTGTCCTTGGGACTAATGAATAGGGTTTCCAGTATTAAATTTTAAATAATTCATATACTACATCGTGCTCGCTATTTTACATGAATGGTTGTACTTTCTGTTAAGTTAACATGACATACAAAGTAAAATCTTACTATTGTTAAAGAATACTAACTTGTAAGGTGCAATGAGACATCACTGACCCGTTGTAAAAACTATTGTTGTTATTGTTGTCATTTGTATTGATCAAGTACGATCTAAATAGCAAAGCCCTTTGGAGGCAATAAGATGAAATATGTTGATTCTCAAGATGAAAAAGTTGAGAATGCTACAGCATTGAGAGAAATCCATACTATAAAAGCATTAAAATCCAATCTCGTAGATACAATCAAATACTTAGGTAGAATTGTCCACTAATGTGTGGGAACATTATTAAATGCATATTAGTTAGAAAAATAATAATAATAATAGTAAAAAAAAAGTCATGGTAGAAAGAAAAGTATAAATATCTTCACAATTAATCACAACCTTCAATGAAATTGGTAAGGTTTAGAGTCCAATTGTTTTATCGACCACATTCTTATTTTGGAGTTAATTTCTTCAAATCTTCCTCGACTAGTATTTTTTGTCAGAGCTTCCTCAAATCAGTAAGCATTAGTTATTAGGGTCATTCAATAATTTTTTTTCTTTTTATTCCAATTGATCAATAATCCCTTTGATTTCCCAGAAGAGTAAGTCCCCTTAATCGAATATATTGAATTCAAAGATGAAGGTTGTTTATTTATAAACACCTCAATTTTGGAATTTTTTGTGCTTGGGAGAAGCTTCCCATTGTGTATTTAGGAGAAGCGACTTAACTAGACTTCCATATTAGGTAACACTTAATTAGTTTCAATAGTTTTTATTGCTTATGAATATATTTGAAATGGTTTACACAAAAATTTAAAATGACCTAATCATAAATAGTACTGACTGCAACTTAAATGAATGTATAATTAGTAAAACTAGGTTTCGAAAGGGTTTTTGGTGCACCCTTTACTTATATTTAGGTTAATTGGCATATTGCAATAAACCTAAACTAGCAATTGCACCAAATGTTGCAAAGGAAACGTTGTAAGGCTATAACATTAATTTATGCTTCTTTAACAACTGTTGAATGATAGAAAAATATGAAGAAAGAGACAAGACACAAGCCAAAGAGATCACGACTTCAAATCATGAAAAAGAGGAAACTTCAAAAACTTGGTCATTATGAAAAGGATAGAAATAAAGTATGAATTTTCTAATGCAAAGTGTGAAGAGAATAGATATCTTAAAATATTTATTACTTGCTATTGACTAAACATATGCTTAAGGAGATATTAAATAGACCACATGACACAAAAAAATGAGTGGTTTGCTTAATTGAATGAAAATAAAATTCATACATAAAACAATTATTTGAAACAACTATTGACAACTGAATCACTCGGTCAACCAGGATTTAGAAGAACTATAACAATGTTATCATCACGAAATGATGCAATGTAGAATTAATAGAAATGTGCGGATTTAGAAGAACTATAACAATGTTATCGTCACGAAATGATGCAATGTAGAATTAATAGAAATGTGCTTCTAAGTATAAAACTGTGTTCCAAATAACTTATTGATGAAAACTGTGTCAAATAAGAAGTTATATTTTCAATTAGGTTTGCTTCAACTGAGCCGAAAATAATTTTTTAGATTAGTCCTCAATCTCCATGTAAGTTGTTCATATAGAAATTATTAGCAATACTCCTTTACATTTCCCGTGGAGTAATACTCATTCGATGTGATGTTGCATAAAGTTTCTTTTTGAGTTGTTATGTTGAGATTAGTCATCGAATACATGATCAATTCAGTTTGTTGAGATATGGCTTGATGGTTGCATTAAGTTAATTGCATAGATAACCTTTGAATTTTCTTGGTAAAAAAAATACATTAATAAAATTTATTATACCTAAATGTTATTATTGTTTAAATATAAATATAAATATAATATTTTTAACCAACTTTAAAATTAAAAAAAAGAATTTGATGCTTTTGATCAATTTTAATGTAAACCATTTATCATTTATACTGAAATAAAAGCTCCTTTACATCCCATTCCCAAACAAATATTTATTCTAAAGCTGACCATAATACGACAAACATTAATGACCAAGTCTATTAATTATTAAAAGTTTTGCCATTGAATAATGGCATTTATAACAAGTCTTGAAGATTTTCCATTTGACAGAATAGTCAAAATACTTTTTGCCTTTCAATTTTTGTATTAGAAAAGGAATGGTTTATAGAGTTTTTCCATTAAATATTCTCTTTACGAGAGTAGTCAAAGAATTTTCTGGGACCTTTTAGTTTACGGTGTCAAATCAATAGCATTGGAAAAAGATAGATTTATAGTGCAACTACATCATGTAAGCAAAATTCCATATAAGTAGAAGCCATTTTCTCCACAATTTATGACCAATTAGACTAACAAACAAATGTACAAACAAGCAATGGATCGTCTCCTTCCTTCAAGTGGAGTTTGCCATCCATCTTTGTGATAAACTCACCACAGAAATCTTAACACCATGACTTGTAATAAATATTTTTGGTATTCTTAAACATCCACATTATCTCAATTATTCATACATTTGAAAGACGCACACAAAATTTATTTATACATACACTAATGTTAGCTTATTATATTAAATCAAGTGAGGGACACTATAGTCTCAATAAAAACTACTTCTTCATAAAACTAATGGAACAAAGTAATCCCTTGTTGTAGGCCTTAGGCTAATGACAATTGTGACAATGTGTAAGAAACACACCATTTCTAACTCCGCAGGAGGGGTAAAGCCAAATCAGATGATGTGAACTTTGAGGACGAGCACGCCCCAAATATCTATTGCAAAATCACACAAACATCTCTTTGATATGAAGATATATATAGACTGCCAAGACTCCACACAAAATACCCACAATAACTACTTTGTCAGCGAAAAGAAATGGCACTGCAGAAAATCCAACCTGGGCACTTCCAATGGGATAAGAATACTTTGACATAGATGTTATTATAGCAATGAGAGAATGAGATAAAAGTGTAGGAATAAGAACAGTGAATCCAAACATGGCACTGCCCATATGTGGCTCCAAATGCATTCCTTTGCAAATTAGGGAAACTGTGTTATAAGCAAAATGGATGTGAAAAGGAACATTGAAGAGGAACATGATTTGACCAATAAAAGGGAGTACAATAGAACAAGAGAAAATGAGGAAAAAGACAAGAAACAGGAAGCAGAAGACAAACGCAAAAGGGGCCATGTAAACCTAAGGCTGAGGTCACACCCAGGGTAGTTTTATATGATCCTGCTTTGCAGGCGCATAGAGACCACATGTGGACCTATGCTATCATTTGTAAATTCATGGGATTATGGCCCACAAAAAAGGCGCTACAAGCGTGAATTAAATACCACTGGAAACCAAAAGGAGGCATATACCTACATCTTGGGTCAAAGGGCTTCTTCACTGTGGTCTTTACAAATATTGAGGATAGAGATAGGGTGTTTGAAGGAGGGCCCAACTTCTATGTACCTGCAAGCCTCTATATGCAGCCTTGGATGATGAATTTTGTCCCGGAGCGAGAGACTTTCACTTCGGTCCTAGCTTGGGTAAGACTCTATTCCCTACCTCTAGATTATTGGCAAACTAAATCTCTATCTGCCATAGGAAACAAATTAGGGCGTTTTGTCAAAGCATCTAAGGCCACCAGAAGGGGAAATATTCTTCCTTCGCACGAATATGTGTGGAGATGGATCTCTTTGGAGCTCTACCAGATGAGATCATCTTGGAAGTTTTTAATGAAGAATGGGTGCAAACAGTAGATTATGAACATATTCCTTTTAGATGTCGCAAATGCCATGAGCATGGGCACCCATTTAGAGACTGCCCTCTCAGTAAAATAGAGAACAAAAGTAAAACTACCATAGTGAAAGACACTGAAAACTTTCACAAAGTGGGATATAGAGGAAAAGGGGGCAAAAAGGGGGTAAAGAAACATCAAGCAGAAGGGCAACAGGCCAATATGAACAGGTTCCAAGTACTAGAAGAAGAGGAGGAGACAACAAAGGTAGATCAGGTAATGGAAGGCAGCCCAGGGGAGAAGGAGAAAGAAGAAAATAGTGGGCAAAGACAAGATATTAATAAACATAAAGAGACTACACTGAGCGATGGAGAACTAGAAATGGACTAATAAATGACCCAGAGTGAGATGGAAATGGAGGATCATGAACTGCAGGATATTCTTGATAGAGAACACCTAGATCTGGAAGGGTTCTTAAAACAGGGGACCATGGGAGGGGTAGACTCACTACCTCAAGAAGAGTTCAACAAAGTACAGTAGTTTTTCCTATGGAAAACTCAGGCTAAAGGGTTGGAAAGGCAAAGAAACAATGAAAGGCAGGGCAACGAAGGTGTGAAAACTATAAAAATCACATCAGGAATAGCCCCTAGAAATCCAAGAAGGAAAAGAGGTAGAAAGAAGCAGAATGAGTTATTGATGGAATGTGGAAAGCTAATGATAGATTTAGGTATGATGAAAGATCTAACCAGCTATCCTTTACAAATCTTTCATAATGAAGTTCACATCTTGGAATATCAGAGGTCTAGGAAGTAAAAGAAAACAAAGATTACTTAGCAATAGAATGAAACAAGAAGCTCCGGATATGATCTTTATCCAGGAAACTAAATGTTCCATTCAAAAAATAAAAGAAATACACAGTAAATGGCTCAATAAATATGAGTTTCTAGAAGTCAAAGCAGATAAAATAGCTGGAGGTATACTTACTCTTTGGAACCCCCATAAGATTGGCATAATAGATGTTGAGGCATCTAGGAATTATTTATCTGTGGTTATTCAACCTGTGGGAGATAGGGAGACTTATTTGATTACAAATTTTTATGGCCCCCAAAGACCAGATGAGAAACTTAGGCTTCTAGATTCTCTTGTGGAATTAAGAGATAGACATGCAGGAGTACCATGGATCATGGGTGGGGACTTCAACATGATCAAATCACTATTGGAGAAAAAAGGTGGAACCAGAACTTTAAGCAAAGACTCCATAGCATTTCAAACTTTTATAGACAATATGAAGCTAGTTGACACTGATATGAGTAATGACCTCTTTACATGGAACAATAAGAGAGGAGGAGAGCCTCAAGTAGCCTCAAAGTTAGATAGATTCATAATCTCATAGGAACTTATGCTCACAGACAAGGAAATGACAGTGAGAATTCTCCCCTTTGGAGGCTCGGACCATTGGCCTGTACAACTTGAGGTTCAGGGCATTGGCACCCCCAAGAATAGACCTTTTAGATTTGAGAATATCTTGCTCACCCACCCAGATTTTATTAGCAACATTGCAAAATGGTGGACAGAAGATCTGCATATTCAGGGTACAAGAATGTTTTTGCTACACAAAATACTAAAACACATCAAGCTCAAACTCAAAGATTGGAACAAGAATGAATTTGGTAATATTTTTGAAGCAAAAAAAGTTGTTGAAGGTAAAATGCAGGAACTCAATCAAGCCTTCATCATGAATGGCTTTGATAGAGTCAAAAATGATCAAGTCACCAAGCATCATCAAGACCGGGAGAACTTATGTAAACAAGAGGAGATATTTTGGAGACAAAAATATAGAGTTCAATGGCTAAAAGAAGGGGAGCAAAACACTAGGTTTTTCCACATATCCACCATGGCGAACAAATCTCATAACAAGATCTCATCGATCAAGGACATCGGAGGTCAACTACTCAATACCCATGAAGATATAGAAGCTGTCTTGGTTCAGCACTTTCGAAGTATCACAGAAGAGACTATTTTAGACAGAGCTCATTTAATCATGGACTTAACAAGGCACATACCTAAGCTAGTAGCAAGAGAGGATAATTTCAATCTCAATAGGCCAATGACTGAAGAGGAGGTTAGTGAGGTCATCAAAAAAATGCAGAATGGTAAAGCGCCAGGCCCTGATGGTTTCAATGTGGATTTCTTTAAAGCTTGCTGGAACATTGTCGAGTAAGATATTTTGAATGTCGTGGAGGACTCCAGGATGAATAGAACCATTTTGAAGGTGCTCAACACATCCTTCATCTCTTTGATCCCCAAACAAGACATTGCTCAGATTTTAGGCAGATTTAGACCCATAGCTTTGTGCAATGTGGTGTACAAGATAATATCCAAAGTTATTGCCAATAGACTCAAACCCCTTCTTCCTACCCTAGTTTCTAGGGAGCAATCAGGATATGTGGAGGGTAGACAAATTCTTAATAACATCATTCAAGCGCATGAGGTGGTTCATTCATTGTTAAGCAATAGGAAGGCGGGAATGATTATGCAATTGGACCTAGCCAAAGCTTATGATAAGTTGAATTGGACCTATATTAGGAAGGTCCTTCTAGCGTTTGGTTTTGACCATAACTGGGTAAGATGGGTTATGGCCTTGGTAACTTCTTCTAGCTTTTCAATTCTGGTTAATGGTTCTCCTTCCAAGACTTTTACTCCTTCAAGAGGGCTCAGGCAGGGAGATCCGTTCTCCCCTTTTCTCTTTATCATCATGATGGAAGGACTTGGTCGATCTATCAAGCATGTTAAAGAAGTGGGTAACATCAAGGATCTCCAACTCTCTAAGCCTGGACAAGCTTTGACCCATCAACAATTCGTTGATGACACCATGCTGCAGGGCATCCCCACAGCCAAAGAAGCACTAGCTTATAAACAAATCCTGAGTGACTTTTCCATGGCTACAAGTATGGAGGTAAATCTCTCCAAATCTAAGAATTTTTTGTTTAACACTAATATTGCTATCCAGAGGAATATCTCTAGAATTTTGGGCTTTCAAAGGGATGTCCTTCCTTCCAAATACTTGGGAGTTCCTCTAACTGATAAACCTTTGCACAAGAGCATTTGGGAGTCAATGATTAACAAGATGCAGGATAAAACCCAGAAATGGACTATTAGATCTTTAAACTTGGTAGGCCGGTTGGTGCTTACAAAAGTTGTACTTCAATCAGTCCCCGTCTTCATGCTTTTAGCCCTTCCAGCTCTAAAAGGAGTTTTGCAACAATTTAGAACCATTCAAAGAGACTTTCTTTGGGGTACGAGGGAGGAGAGAAAGAAATGAGCCTTGGTAGCGTGGGATAAGATTTGCAAACCTAAAAACCATGGAGGTCTTGGACTGGATGATCCGGAAGTGTTAAGCAAAGTTTTAGGGGAAAAATTATGGTGGCATTGAGTAAAGGATCCAATGTCTCAGTGGGCTCGTATTTGGAAAGAAAAATACGCCAGTAATTGGCAAGATAATGATCACATAAGGATGACTAGCATCATAAAAGGCTCATACATCTGGAATAAAGCCTGGGAGAATAAAGGCTTAGTGCAAAAAAATAGCTTCTGGGAATTAGAGAGGGAGATCTTGCTTTGTTTTGGGAGGATAAATGGCAACAAGAACCTACAATGCTAAGAGAGGACTTTGTGGACCTCAAGAAAGAAACTGATACCAAAGTGTTAATTAAGGTAAAAGATTTTTGGGATCAAACCAATAGTGAAGGAAAATGGAGAACCTAGAAGAATATGGAATATAGGGATGATAGCCCCTTGAAAGCAAAAGCTGATGCACTTCTGACAATGTTGGACCAAAGGAAAATTCTGGTTTCAGAGGGGCATGACCAACTTAGATGGGGAAAAAATAATGAAGGTACCTTCAATCTTAAGGAGGAAAAGCGCATAATCCTGGAGTTGGATTCTAATGAACCAAACAGGGTTTGGCAGAACCTTTGGAGGCATCAAGGATGGATGAAAATCAAACTCTTCATGTGGCTGGTACATCATAAGAAAATTCTGACCTAGGAAAACATTCGTAAGAGGGGTGTTCTGGGACCTTCTAGATGCCAGCTTTGTGAATCCCAAGAGGAAATGATGGATTACCTTCTCAGTAATTGTATTTTCACCTCCAGGTTGTGGGATACTTTTGCCACAATTTTCAAACAGACAGATAGGGACAAAGGAAGCATTAACAATACCCTTAATAACTGGAGAAGAAACTTCTCTGATTATGAAATTCTTCGCTCAGCTTGGGCTTTAACTCCAAGCTTCATAATATGGAATGTCTGGAAAGAAAGGAACTACAGAATCTTCAAAAATGAAAAAAGTTCCTCCCAACACATTATTGCGCAGATCTTAAGACAACTTAAGGAGACAGTGGGAACTTTAGTGAGAACTTCCTCAGAGAATCCACCTTTAGAAGCTGAAATGCAGATACTTCTTCAGTTGGGTATGCAGGGGCTTCTACCTCAGGGCATGGACAGGAAGGTGAAGAAACTGTTCAATAAGCCAGACTGTTGGCATCCTCCCCCTCAGGGTTTTGTGAAATGAAACATTGATGGGGCCTCAAAAGGCAACCCGGGTATTGTTGGTTTTGGAGGGGTGTTGAGGGATGAAAATGGAAGCATCCTTTTTATTTTTCATTGCCATTTGGGTAGAGCCACAAACAATATGGTGGAATTAATGGCACTTCAGCAATGTTTAGAAATCCTAAAGCAGGACAATCTCCATAATATAATAATTGAAGTTGATCCTGACTTAATCATTAACTCAGTCAAGAGAATCTATTGAGGCACGGAGCCAGAAAAAGTCTCAAGACACTGGAGGCTGCTTCAGGTCTTTCAAAGGATTCAGTTTCACCTTCTTTTCTTGCGAACCATGAGTTTTACTCTTGTTCGAAGGATGGAAAATAAATTGGCGGACATTCTAACCAATCAAGGGGTGCTCTGCACCAAAAGCAGGGTCAAGTTGAGTTGACAAGAGATGCCTCAGAATAGATTGAGGGAGCATTGTCTCAATTAGGTGGATGAGGACAGAACGTTATTTCGAAAGAGAGTCGCAGAGATGGGTCTAGTTGATTTGGATTCTATATGAAGTGTTATTTCAGAAGTGATTTTACAATTGGGATGCAGGTCTCTATTTGCCTCCCTAGGTAAGCACAAACCCAGAAGTCTCAGGTGGAAGTTGCTCGGCAGACAGTGGTTCTCAGATGACCGGATGGAGAACATCAAGAATGGTAAGAAGATTTTCATCTTCCTCTAGTTCAAGCACCTGAGTAGTTGGGATGGTGCAAGGGACCGGAGGCCCTACTTTCTTAGCAGACTCAATACCCCATGCATTACTTCCAGTGGTGTCAACACTACCCTCTGAGTGGTTTCTGGTTTATTGCATGCCCTTAAAGCCGGGAGCGGTTTTTCGGAGTTGGTAGCAATTTCACTCACCATGCAACACGTGGCCAAGGGTGGGGAGAGATTACCGCTCTCATTGCGTGGTAATTCTTTGTGCTTTTGGTTCATACATTATGATCCTCATCCGTTGGATCAAGTGAGGAGAATCAACAGTCAGGAAACAACGTCCATGTTGGTGGGTCTGGGTCTTTTATCGCACGGTAATTCTCTGTGCTTTTGGTTCATGCGATGTGATCCACCGCCGTTGGATCAGGCAAGGAGAATCAACGGTCAGGGATTAGCGTGCATGTTGGGGGGTCTGGGTCTTTTATCGTGCATGTTGGTGGGTCTGGGTCTTTTGGCTTTTTTTACATTGTTTATTTTGGATTTGAGTTACTTCGGGTCTGTTGTTTGGGTCTTTAAGACCAAGTTTGCATATTTTTATTTTGGTGAGGCTTTTACCCAAGGCTAAAAGTTTTAGCCTATGGTCATTTATATTATATGTAATTTTACCCTTTGAACATTTTGAATAGAAGGCATGACTCTTGCATTAGCAAAAAAAGAAATGGATGTGGTTCATGTGATAGAATGATGTATGGACCAATTTTATCAAACCCATCTCCTGATTAATCAATCAATCAATAAAATAAAAAATATATTTAATCCATTGACAGATTCAACATGGGAATCACGTCATTGATATTGGTGATGGAAATCATAACAAGAACAACTAATTATAATTAAATTCATTGCAACCTGAGGGATTTGTTCGTTATTGTTGTAGGCCATCACCAAAATATTAACCAATACCTGGATGAGTCAATCTTAACGTACACCTATACTGATTTCTAATGGATTATATAATCTAAAAGGTTTAGCGTAAAATAATTTACAATTGTTCTTTTCCAATTCCACTGATACTTCCTAAACCAGCTTAGATCCATCTTAACCTCAGATCTATCAAGCACTGAGAGAGATCTAATCTCTCGAGGTGCAAACCTATTTTTTTATTGGCAAAAGATGAGAGGGATCCAATCTCTCAAGGTGAAAACCTATTTTTTGAGTGCAAAATTTCAAGAAAGGATTTCACCTCGAGAGATTTGATCCCTTTAGATGCTTGATAGATCTAGGGTTAATATGGATCTAAGCTCATTATATAATACTATATAATGTCTATATTTGTATCTATTTGTCTCTTTCTAATTCCATCTCTCTATTTCACCCCCTAAACATACACATTCTCTTACTATGTATACCTATCTCTCCCTCCCTCTCTTCCCTACAACTCTATCATTATCTCCCTCCCTCTCTCCTTCTCTCTCTCCCCTCCATCTCTCTCTCTCTCTCTCTCTCTCTCTCTCTCCAACCTCCAACTTTGTCACTATCTCTCTCCCTCTCTCCATCTCTCTCTTCCCTCCATCTTTGTGCCTTTCTATCTCTCTTCCCCTTCTCTCCCTATCTCTCTCTTCTTTGTCTCCCCCCCATTTCCTCTCTCCCTCACTCTCTCTCCATATCTCCATTATCTCTCTGTCTCTCTCTCCACCTCTATCTCTCTATGTATTTATTATTTTCTCCCTCTCTATGGTATTGTAACAAAGCCTATTCACAAGTATTAATGACATAAGTGGGGGTCAATATCTATGGTTAAGAATCTTGTCATATTGCTATAAAATATTTTGATTGTGAAACAAGTTATGATTTCTGGGCATGTGGTATTGGTAAGCCATGGCATTGTAACAAAGCATATTTACAAGTTAATAATATCCATGGTAAAGTGGGGGTAAATATTCTCAGTTAACAATATTTTGATATTGTTATTAAATATTTTGATTTTGAAATGAGTTATGTTTTTTGGGCATGTGGGATTGATAAGCCATGGAATTGTAACAAAGCATATTTGCAAGTTAATAATATCCATGGTAAAATGGATGTGAATATCCATGATTAAAAATATTTTCATACTAATATAAAATATTTTGATTGTGAAATAATTTATTTGTTTTGGGCATGTGGTATTGATAACCCATGGTATTGTAACAAAGCCTATTTTTTATAAGTTAATAATATCCTAGGTAAAGTGGGGATGAATATTCATAGTTAAGAATCTTGTATTGTTATATAATATTTTGGTTGTGAAATAGGATATGGTTTTTGGGAATGTGGTATTAATAATCAATGGTATTGTAACAAAGCCTATTCAAAATTTAATAACAAAATCAAAATATAACAAATTGAATTTTATTATTTTTATTACTTTAACTTATTATTATTAATCCTTCATACTAGGTTAATATTACTTTTAACTTTTTATTTATTAATTTTAACTTCTATTTATTACTTTAATTTTTTATTATTATTTGAGCCACATTTAAATATTTACACTCATCCTCGATATCACTTTTAACTTCTTTTTTTCTCTTTTCTTTAAAATTAGGCCATCATTTAAAATTATTTACACATTCTAACCCTACACTTGGTTGTAGAGAGATCAGAGAATAATATTTTTTTTAAAAAGAAACATCTATTTTTAATTTATTTTAGAAATCCCACATGATTATGTGGAAAAGTGAATCTAAGCTCGTGCCTAGAAGTGGATGTGGAATGAAAACAAATGGAAATGGATTTTAGGAAAGGGAAGGGAAGGGAGAAATAGAGTGTTTTATAATATTTTTAATTATATTTTAGAATTTTATATTGTATTAAATAGACACTTGTATTGAAACTAAAAAAGTTTACAAACTTTTAATATTGTTAATTTGATGATATATAAAATTAAGAATATTTTGATAACACATCTTAATTATTCTTTTAATTAAAATCAAAATTCTGTGAGACCAATTCTAATATAAACCAGACCTATACACTTAATTATAAAATTAAATATTGATGATGATGATGATGATGATGGTTAACGTCCACTGAGACCAAATTGGTCTATCAGACCTACAATTTTCTTAATTTTTACTTGTCTGGCTCCTCGTCTTTCTTGGCGAGATTGGTGTTGTAGCTTTCTTTATTTTCTCTACGGTCTTCCAACTTCCTTTGTCTTGCATCTCCTTCATCTCTTTTGGTTCTTGGGACATTGGTGTCTTAGCTTCGCGATCTATAGTCGGAAAGAAGTTTGGTTAGGAGATCTGCTTTGCTGTTAAATGAAGATTTATTTTCCGTGGTATTCAAATCCTCATAACTGTTGATTTGTTGGAGCGGGCTTTCTCCTTGCTTGTTTTGAGAGTTGTTTCCTTCTTCCTTGATTTCTTGTGACTCATTTTCTCTAGAATATTCTTCTTCTTTGATGACAGTGTAGTGTTCTTTTTGTGCTCCTTCCCACCATGTAGATCTGTGGTGGTTTTTTCTAGCAAAGTCTCAAAGCACGATCGACATATGAATAGGACACTTTCATAATCAAGCTTCTGGTTCCACACATAGTTTATTACACTATAATAATCTAAAAAAAAGTTGAATGGAAGGCTGGTGACCATACATATTCCCAGAGATCATTGCCTCGCAACATTTCCATCCCTGCAACAGCCCAAAACCCATAGCAAATTATATACTTTGCATGGTTTCCATTTAACAATATTCCATATTAATTATAATATAAAAACACAAACTAAAAGGTTTATCGTAAAATAGTTTACAATCGTTCTTTTTCAATTTCACAAATTAAGGAACGTCTATTTTCAATTTATTTAGAAATATCACGACCATAGAGCAAGGTGAATCTAAGCTCATGGCTATGTTATCTACAAATATTATTCTAAATACAGAAAACACGAAAATAAGGTAGAGAATTATAGAAATAATTCCCTGTGTCCACTCCATCTTTTGAATGTTTCGTCTTTATTCTTCTTTTCTTTATATTGATATTATTTTAATTGAAAAACTATCACACTTTTTTTAAATTGCTCATTTTGTTATACAAATATTTGAATTTGAGAAAGATGTGAACTCACCACAATGTGATATTATATATATATATATTAATCTTTAAATTAATTTTCTTATTATTATTATTATAATTACCTTCATTGCAATTTGAGGGATTTGTTCGTTATTGTTGTAGACCATCACCAAAATATTAACCAATACCTGGATGAGTCAATCTTAATGTACACCTCCACTGATTTCTAATGGATTATATAATTTATTTTCATGAAAAAATGGATCGCTGAAAGAAAATGGCCATCAAAATCTTTAGTCCCATACCATTCTTTGTGGATCAACATTTGCAAGGCGAAGAGCCTACTCCATGGTCTCTTTTGAGGGCTTACAAATTATGGGTTTCTTCTACATTGTAGATTTATCAGTGGGCATATCCAAGTCATTATTGCTTTCAGTAATTTCTGAAGGAGGATTAAGTGTCTCAAAGCATATTATGCCTTCAAAGCAATCGTCCAACCCCAGCCTATTAATTGTAGCATGAACTGTCATTGTTTGTAAATATTTGTTTTACACAACAAAGTTACAAAAGGTTGAGGAGTATGCTTATATATTTCCAAAGAAACCTAGGAATTCATCATGTGCTATCATCATATAAAGAATTTGAAGGGCTCCATATGATCTTACAACTTTCCTATGAGGCATGCTTAATAACAAGTTCTTCAGGACAGGGTCTGGTTTAAAATTCTCATATGGAAATCCCCCATGAACAAATCTGTATAAGAAATATTTGTTTCCAGTGAGTGAAGCAAGATAGCATTTTGGGCCATAAGCAATCAATGGTATTCCAAATAGTGTAAACAATGCGAGTCAAATCAATGACCTTTTCTTTGATTTTGTCGAAAGTTAAAACATTAGATAGTGGTAAATTCACCAACCAGAAGACATAAGATTTCTTAGGCACCTGTGGTAATCGTCATAGTCGAAGTCATAGCCCATTACCTGCATAGATCAAAGACAAATGTCAATAATAAGCAATGAATTCATGAATGAAAGCAACTCAAGTGCAATTGTTAGCCATAAGGTTGAACATATTGATGGGTAGTAATTGTTAAATAAAGAAAATTTCAATTTTGAACACCATAAACTTGTATTCATACATCATCTTGAATGGGCCAAGAAGCAAGATCCTTGAGGCTTAAATACCATAGACAAGAAACTGGGTTTCGGTGTCATAAATTTGCAAAGGGTCTTTTGGTAGAGCAATGACTAGTGGATCCATTTCTTTGGTATATAAACCCATGGAGTAATTATGGAAACTATATCTAAGATGTTATGCAGTAATTTTAGGAAGTAGGGTTTGATTGAAAGCAGATCATAACTGTCTGCTCAAATTTGGGACTCTCCTCTTTTCAACTCCTACTTTTCGATTCACAAAATATTTTATACAATAACCAAGCCACACACATGATTCAAACCCCAAAAGTTCAGGAATAATTGTCAAATCAGTGTCAGAATTTCTCTAAAGAAAATGAATATTTTCGGTCCCTCGGTGAGAATGAAATCAGGCTTCTATAAAGAAAATGAATGACAAAAAACTGAATAACTGAAACAAAAGGGAATTTCAGGAAATTGAATAACTGAAACAAAAGGACATTCCGACAAATTGAATAACTGAGAAAAAAGGGCATGCCACATGTCGGTGTATCTCAAATCAATGGAGGAGTATGATTCAATCGTCTAACAAAAATCGAATGGTGCATAATGAGGACAGGTGGGCAATAAGGGAGTTCTTCCCCAGAGGGAAATGCCTTATAGCGTAATAATGTAAAAAAGAAAGATGGGTAAGTTATATTCAAGAAGGATTTAACTCCAATTGTGTGATTTTATTGTTTCCTCTCCTGAGCTCATGTTGTTGTGAAAATCATTATCATCTAGTTTTTAAATCCTTTACTACCAAAAAAATATTGTGTTTAATGGTTATTGAATTGTACATTTAATTTTAGTATCATAAAACTCATGGTCATAGTCTTAAAATAAAAACAATAAACTTTGTATTCATGAAAGTGTGTGATAGATAAATAATAAGTTATTTAATGATTTTTATGAGTGTATTTTTTGTCATTTTATGTATTTTTACATAAAAAAAAAAAGTGAAATAAAATAGCATGGATTATACAACCCCAAATGAATACGATAAAGGGCATCACCACATTGAGAAAATATAGGTGTATTCTTTATAGTAGAAAATATACCATATTTAGCAAATACAAATGTATTGTTTATAGTACAAAATATAAAATAGATTTATTAGTCATACGAAGTGGTTATACCTAAATTTTGAAATTGGTAAATGATTGGTAATTAATTATTTTTATTAACTACGAAAAAAATTAATTTAATATTTATTTTAGAAAGGAAACTTGTAAACCTTAGCACTTGTTGATTCAAAGTTCGCTTATATTAATCACAATTTATGATATGAGTTATATATGATATGAGTTCTAATTATATATAATATTAATAGCCATTTTGAAATTTCAAACCACCATTGAACTAGCTACCTACTTGTTTAAAGGGATAATTTAAGAAAAGTCCATTATAATATAGTTGAATGTATATATCATATAAAATTTAGGTATATTGAAAAAATATTTGATGTCTTCATTTTAATACTTAGATCGTATCCAAATTTAAAATTAGTGATATTAATTTCAATGATTCTATAGTACATGGAACTTAGAAACAATCATGTTATGGTTGAATATATGTTATACAGATCCACGATAAGGTAGATCATTTATTTATTAGTGAAAGGTATATCATCGAGATGTTTATGAAATATTGGGTAATTTTTAATTGGTGGAAGGTTGAGATGGTATTGAATTGTTTTAAGATAAAAATTCAACATCTCCCATGTGAATAGGTTTGCTTATCCTAGTGATATACAAGTGTTTAGGGTCTATAATGATCAAGTGACGAGAAAACTTCCAAGTTCATTCATATGGAGGAGATTGTGTGTTTTGTGGAATGATGATTACTAAGTGACAACCCACTAAGAATGGTGTAAACTAGAAATGTGAATTTAGTATTGATAGGAATGAAATGCAATAGATAGTTTGTCCATATTGATGTGCTTGTAGTCCATTAGACGAATATGGGTGGATAAGGTTTATCAATGATTATATTCCATTCATCTAAGGGAAAATATTCTATGTACAATATAAGATGTGTATAGAATTAGGAGTTGATGTGAAAGATATTTAACCTCTTTGGAAGTGTTATATAATACATTCATGTATTCAATAGTTAAATGAAAATAAATAGACTTTCTTCTTTATTCCTTAGTTCAACTTGGATCTGTTACTTGGGAGGGTGTATAAATTATAGGTTGCAACTACCCCTCACTTTTTGACCATTTGGTATGCCTATTTTTGCCTAAATAACTACCTATATTGAGGATCTACTTGTATTTTCATGTTGTTTTATTTATTAATGCTATGTAATATTGATACATTTCAGTTGGACAAATGATATTTACCTATACAAAACACTTGATGGATTAGGTTTTGTTGATTAAAGTATTTGATGTATGACTTATACGATGTATGAATTATCTTATGTATGATTTACCCAATGCATGGCTTACTTGGTTACGATTTATCTTGTGCATGGCTTATCAGAATTATGATTTGATTGATGTATGGCTAATAATTGGATATGATTTATCTAGTGAATGACTTAAATCAAAGTTATGATTTGTTTGATGAAATATTTACCTCCAGTGTGTTAATATTAATTACAAAATGTGTATGTGGATACTAGAATTAATAAAACGATGATTATGATAATTTCTCTATATATGTTTTGTTGTTACATATATGCATGGTTGAGAATTAACTTGCAAAAATGGAAAGTACTATATGATAGCTAAGATCCATGCTTGTAGTTGGGGGATGTCGAGACACCCAAGGAGGAATGGTATGATGTACAATGTTTGATTACATTTTGTATCAACTTGACATGAAGTATCATGACATATGTACAATGAAGATTACAGGTGATATGACTTCCTAGCTAAATTGTCCGATGAAAAGTATCCAACCAGTTCCATAGTGTGGTCCATATTAGGGTGTTGACCCTAGTTTTGAGGAGGGGTGGAGACATTTCTCACCAAGTAACCTCCAAGCATGGAATCATGGGAGAGCAGTGATGGACACACTCCCCTATACGTGTGATGATGATTTCCAATTGCTTAATGGAGAAGTTAGGTCGATATAATTGATGCTTCTATCATCTTGGTTCTATTAGTGGTTAGATTGGTATAGCCGATGCCATAGTATGTTGCAGCAGAGAGTGGATAGGATGGCGGCGGAAGTAGGTTAGGGAGGATAGGAGGCTATAGGTTAATTGGAGACTCTAGAGGGGAAGAGGAATTCTTGCTTGACTTACTTAATTTGACTACCATATCTCTTTATGTTTTGATATGCCTTATTGTCATACTAATTCTAGACTGTTGGTAACCTTTTGAGTCTAACTTCAGGACAAAGTTTTTTTTTAGGGAGTGGTGTATGTAATGTCCTACTTGAACCTATTATCTTACATTATCTTATTAGCCTACCTACTAAGTGATTAACTTTTGTGCCTAATCACAACTAGTAATATTAGTATACGTACAAGGTATGTGTATGCTAGCTACATACCCACACCTCGCATGAATACACTAGTATTCTAAAGCTTAAAGTGTTGGATGATTAAATAAATGGTTAGTCTTGCTTAGTGATTGATTAACCTTAAAACATGATTTATAATTACTAATTACATTTAAACATGATTCATTTAAATTATTAAATTAATAACATTCTTCAAGTTTGATTAACATTTATAAAATAATATTATTGAATGGTGATATTTATTAGAATAACATTATTTTATTAAGTGTTGATATTGATTAAAATAATGGTACTATTGAATGATGATGTTTATTACAATAACATTATGTTATCTAATGGTGACAATTGATTAAAATAATGATATGGAATGGCAACATTTATTGGATTAATAAGGGGTGGTTGGAGATATACCACCTGAAGGTTGATGAAAGGATAAGGAGTAAATGGAGGGATAAGGAGGGGGGGCTCGATGAGGTGTTTGGGTGGTGTTGGGGGGGGGGGGGGTTGGTGTGAAATTCAATAACATTAAAACCAAAGTTGGGTCGATATTCATGAGAGGCGGTGGGGGCATATGAGGAAGGGAGGATGGAAAAGGGGCCTTGTCTTTTGTTTGTTTGTTTGGGACTTCCTGGTTCCCATGTCTTTTTTTGTTCTCTTGGGACTTCCTAGTTGTGTTGTCTTTTTTTATTTGTTTGGGACTTCCTAGTTGTGTTAGGGAATTTTGGGGTGGGGTGAAAGAACTCAAACTGTGATTTATGAGATTTACTGGAGAGGGATGGATCTAGATCTTACCAAGACACACTATAGACATGCGACAACTGGTTGGACTTGAGCTCGGAGAGCTAGGGAACCTGTGGAGGTTCCCTAGGCTAAGAAGTCATTCCTAGTTGGCTGGGAGGTCAGTTGAGTTGGTTAGCCCAACACAATCCTTCCAGACAATTCACTCGATCAGGTATACTTCAGTGAATTAATTTATTTAAGTAAATTGTTACAAGTTCAAATTGTTACAAGTTATACATGTTTCAAATCAAATTAAATTATGTTTTTTTTTTCTCTGAAATTTTGCGAAATATATTTGAATATTCCTCACATAAAAAAAAAAGACAAGGCCCCTCTTCCATCCCCCCTTCCTTATATTATCCTCCCTTCCTCATTCGTCCCCATTGCCTCTCATGAATGTCATCCCAACCTTGGTTTTAATGCTATTGAATGTCACCCCCCCTGACGTCTCGTCAAGCCTCCCCCTCCTTATCCTTCCATTTACTCCTTATCCTTTCATTAACCTTTAGGTGGTACATCCCCAACTACCCGTTATCAATCCAATAAATATTACCATTTCATATCATTATTTTAATAAATTATCACCATTAAATAACATAATTTTATTGTAACAAATATCATCATTCAACAATATCATTATTTTAATAAATATCAACACTTAGTAAAATAATATTATTCTAATAATTATAACCATTCAATAATATTGTTTTAGAAACGTTAATCAAATTGAAGAATGTCATTAATTTAATAATTTAAATGAATCATGTTTAAAATATAATCAGTAATTACTAATCACAATTAACCATTTATTTAATCATCCAACACATTAAGCTTTAGAATACTAATGTGCGTGTACGAGGTGTGGGTATGTAACTAGCATATGAATACCTCATACATATACTAATAATACTTATTGTAATTAGGCACAAATTCAATCACTTAGAAGGTAGGCTAATAAGGTAATGTAAAATAATAGGTTCAAGTAGGGAATTACACTTGTATTAGGATAGATCCATGGGTTGGGTGTGGTCGTGATTTTAGATTGCCCCAGGAGATAATTGATTTCTTGCATGACCAAGGAAATTTTACATTAGACCAGATTGTTGATCCAAATAGTACATCTAGTTGGGGTTACGATTGGTTAATTGCCCAACAACTCAATTTGCCAATGGACTGGTGGAATTCATGACTTAGATACATTCATAACTTAAATGTGTCTCATGTCAGGATTAGATTCAGGGAAGATGAATTGGTATCAATGTACAAAAATGCATGTGTTTACACTCCAAAATTGGGTTATGCCTTCCTTATCGAAGACAAATTTTCCTTGAACACAACATGGTGGTGGAAGAAGTTATGGAAGGTTAAATCTCTAGCTAAATTGTGCATCTTCCAGTGGTGTATATTGGAAAACCGTGTGCCTACAAGGAATAATTTATCAAAGTGTGGGATCACCAATCTAAATTGGTGCCCCCTTTGTAAATGCAAGGTTGAGTCGGTATTACTTGTCTTCCTCTATTGCACTTTCACATCAGTTGTTCGGCATCATGTTTGCCCATCTCTGAACATTTCCTATCAATGGAATGGTGACGCATATGGGGTGGCCTGGGAAACCTAGTGGAAGAGCGTCTTTATAGAAAAACTCAAAGTTTTTATTCTACTTTTTTCTTGGGGTATTTGGATTGCAATAAATGTTGAAGTATTTTTATACAAAACAATTGTATGTGCCTTTGTGGCTGCAAAGTTTGTAGCAACTTTTTCCCTCATCATGGATACGTTGGTTGCTCCAAGGGAACATGTTATAGCAGAAGATTGACCTTTCCTTCCCATGGGCTTACCTTGTTGGAGCTACTTTAGTTGACGGATCATGTGGAGGAGGGATTTCTTCTTATCTGTCTAACAATCACTCTTTCAACATGAAACTTGGACTGGATCATGGCCCAAACAAATATATTGAGCTAATGTCACTCAAACTCCTATTGCTTTTTGTTACTGAAAAGGAAATTCGCAGAATCCAAATTTTTGGGGACTCACAACTTGTTATTAACTAGTTCAACAATTCATCTTGTTGTAAGGTGCACACTCTAGGGCCCATTTTTGAGGATATTTTCTTCCTGAGACAGTCTTTTGGTTCTATATCATTTTCCCACTTTTACAAGGAGCGGAATGAGGAGGTTGATGCATTATCCAAAGAAAGTGCTCCTCAAGCAATGGGAACATGACATATAAAGGAACTCATGGAGGATCCAAAACACCACTACAACCACAAGCCTTTTATTGAGATGATTCCTCATGTTTGAAAAATCTACTCATAATAGATGATATTGTTTGTTTATATCGCACTATGATATATTTCCTAGTTATATTATGGACTAGGCACATGCATAGAATAAATGTTTTGTAAATTTTTGAATAGTTTATATTCTCAACGGGGATGCAATATCCTACATATTATGTCATATTTTGGATAAACATGTGTTTTACAATTTCTGATAAATATTGATAATTATCTAATTCCAATTTTTATATCATTAAACGCTTTATTTTTATATGCCATGGAGCATATACAAAATATAATCTTCATTTTCTAATGTCCAATGATGAATGCTATGATTTTTTCCTTAAAAACAATTAAAAAATCATTCATTGCACTTCCTTGTCACCCCATTTTTTTCCCTTGTTTACTTGCGTAATGACATCTCAATGGACCCCTTCCTTTTGATTTCACATATATATTCCCCTACCCGTATAGGGTGGAATAGAGTACACACCCTTTACACTTTCACAACTCGATGGTATATGATGTGATACTTCATGAGAAACTTCCTTCAAAGGAAGATTAAGAGGTTTTAGTAGCTCCATATGCTCTAAATTTGAATCAATAATAAATAATAAACCATTTACTCTCCTTTTTCACATCATTAAACTATTTCCCATATCATTAAACTTATAATCACTCTTTATTATTGTGCATTGAATGGTTCAACATTAGATCGTATCAATGTGCCTTCAATAGCTTTTGTATTAACTTAAAAGATAAATAATTAAATCCTATAAGATTTTAATAATTCAATATATTAAGCAATTCGATTTCAAGGGACATTATTTTATCAAAAATGTTATAAGACAAAAAAAATTTAAATAATTAATTATGTTAAATTATAGTCAATATAATATTTAGTTTATGTATATGGGATTAAGATTAAATGTTATTAAAAACCTAGCTTTAATTATGGTCAGAAGGATTTTGATTTTCTTATTGATATTATTTTGGTTGAAGTTATCTT
>APFE031731598.1:0-17344 GCA_000404065.3 Pinus taeda
TTGAAGAGATTCTAGACAATACTTGCTATTGTGTGGTTATCAACAACAATACAAGTTTTTCTTTTTTATTTCTCATTAATTAGCATGTGTGGTTATCAACAACAATAAGTATACTAAATTTGTAATTATGTTTTGTAAATAAATAATTTAAGTATGGTTTGAGTATATGATTTAGATATGCAAAGAATTTATGATTTTGAATAGAATTTATTGATGGAGTTGTGACGATTCACATTTTTCCATTTACGTCATTTGATCGAAAGGATTCATTCACCAAAGGATTAAAGTCAAATTAATTCACAAAAGGATTAAAATCCCTAATTACAATAATAGGCACATTTACCAATGTAGTTGATATACATTGATAGGCATATATGAAATTCATCTAGAACTACATTTACCAAGCTAGTTGATATACAGTAACCACAATAATAATTGTTAAGTATACTTTATTAAAGTCTAACTATTTCCGATTCTTAATAATTATAGAAATAACAATAACCATATTAATTTTAATATTTATATAATTATGAATTTATTATATAACATTATTGTATATTTAATACATATTAGTTTTGAAAAATAGAGACTTCCTACCATATTAATAGTTATATTTAAACCAAACTATAATTCACAACTAATATAATAATAACATGTATTCTATTGCAGTAATATGTATTTTAGACATCAATAATTAATTAATATATTTATGAATATAAACTCTCAACCTATTTAAATTTCATAATATAATTAATATGTCAATTATATATCAACTTTTATATATATATATGTATATATTAGATATAAGTAATATAAAACAAACCTATTAAAATTTCATATTATAATATTAATAAAATAAATATATATTAATAATAAAGATTGTATAATAAATAATTGATTAATATTTTGTGAGTATATTAAATTGTTTCTTTTTGTTATTTATATTAAAATATTTCTAAACTTCATGATTTCAAATATGGATTTTTTTATTTACAAACCAATATTAAAATTTATTAAACAATTTTTTTATATATATAGAATTTATTGAAAATTGATATCATGTATTAAAACATTTTTGAAAAGTGTAAGATTTAAACATCTTACTCACATATTTTTTTTACATCTAGATACTTCATATGAAATTATATTAGGTAATATAAACAACTAATTACATATTCGTAGGAATTTTATTATAAATTGACATTTTTTTTATATGGAGAATATTTTTATTATTATTTTAAGAGGAATGGATATATTATATATCGCTTTCAAGTTGGGTTGTAGAATGAGCGTTTCCACTCATTAAGACTTTGGGCTCAATTATAGTTTCATTTTAACATTAACAACTACATCTGAACTTTGTGTCACAATAATCTTTAAAAAAAAATTACAAAATTTTGTATATGTTTTCTTCAAATGAATGCAAAATACATTGTTTAACATTACATCAAAATAGGAGCATCATTCAATGCTACTAAACATCCAAACTTTTGTATATTAACAAGGTATATAGTTACCAATTACACTTCAATGGATAAAAGCAGGCAACACTGCTCGTCGGCGCTTTCGCTTTGAAGCCTTCTGGCTATCACATCCAGACTTCAATAACTTCATAAATACGGTCTGGAAAAGCTTCATACCTTTCGAGGGCTCAAAAATGTTCCAATTCCACCAAAATCTCAAAAATCTTAAATTCCATATCAAACAATGGAACTAGTTTACTTTTGGGAATATTTTTCAGGCACAAACTACTCTAAATAAAGCAATGAAAGAACTACAACATAAAATCATCATAGAAGGTAGAATAGAGGAGCTCTCGGAGTAGGAAACACACCTGCAATCTCAAATCTTGGAAAGAGACAAGCAAGAAGAAGTTCTTTGGAAGCAAAACTCACAGGTCAGGTGGCTGAAGGAAGGAGAAAAAAATACAATTTTTTTTCACCATTCAATGATTCAAAGGAGAATGATCAATACCATCACCCATATACAGAACAACCAAGGAGAAAGAGTAGAAAACCACACAGACATAGAGCAAGAACTTCTTGCATACTTCAAGTAGGTTCATCACGAGACTCAAACAGATCGAATGGAGGCAATAGATAAAATAATCAAATATATTCCAAAGATCATCACCGAGGAACATAATCAACTGCTTCTCAAACCGATTACCTTACAAGACGTGGAAAAGGTGGTACAACAGTTAAAAGAGGGAAAGGCGCTAGGCCCAGATGGGTTTACTTCTAATTTCTTTCACAATTTCTGGGATTTGATCAAATTGGAAGTTTGGCTAGTCGTTGAAGAATCCAGATCCAATAGATGGATGGTTCCATCCATGAATGCCACTTTCATCACCCTCATCCTAAAGAAGCTCAATCTAGAACCCCTGATAAATTCAAGCCTCTCGCGTTGTGCAATGTCATCTACAAAATAGTCTCCAAAGTCATTGCTTCAAGGCTTAAATCGTTGCTCCCTTTACTTATCTCACCAGAGCAATTAGGGTATGTGGAAGGCCGACAAATCACGGATGGCATTATTTTAACGCATGAGATCATCCACTCCTTGAAGCAGCATAAAAAACAGGTATGCTACTTAAAATAGATCTCTCTAAAGCCTTCAATAGCTTAAGCTGGAGTTATATTCAAAAGATGCTAACTGCCTTTGGCTTTTCCCCACCATGGGTTAGATGGGTCATGAGTCTCATTTCTTCCACCTTCTTCTCCATCCTAATCAATGGAATTCCTTTCTCCCCCTTTCATCCTTCTAGAGGTATTTGACAAGGAGACCCCTTATCTCCTTTTCTGTTTGTCATCATGGTGGAAGGTCTTGGTAGATGTATCAAAGATGTACTTCACTCCCAGCAACTACAAGGCCTCTACTTTCCCAACTCCCCTGCCTTCACCCACCAGCAATTTGTGGAGGATAACATGCTTTATGGGCATCATTCAATCCAAGAAGCTCGCAAGTTAAAATATCTGTTAAATAATTTTTCAGCTGCTTCTGGAGCTTCTATAAACCAGGCCAAATCCCATATTTTCTTATTTCATACCCTTGCAGTAACCCAAGCCTCTATTGCTTGAATCCTGGGTTTTCAGATTGTTGCTCTTCCATCCAACTACCTAGGAGCTCCCATGGCTAATGTAGCCCTGAAAAACTCATCTTTGCATCTACTCCTTCAAAAATTAGAAGCACGTCTCTCCTCTTGGACCCACAGGTCCCTAAACATGCCTAGTCATTTAGTCTTAATCAAATTAATTTTACAATCTATGTTGTTGTATCTCTTCTCAATCCTGGCAGTAACCAAATGGGTTCTCAAAGAAATAAAAAAGCTCCAGAGATCCTTTCTATGGGGTGACTCAAGACAGAATCGCAAATGGGCTCTGGTTAAATGGGATAAAGTATGTCTTCCCAAGCACTCCGGAGGGATTGGGCTTCATGATCCTTATAGAAACGGAGTTATGGGAGCACGCATCTTGTGGAACTAGCTCATAGCACCGTACACTCCTTGGGCCATGTTATGGATAGAAAAATATGCCAATAATAGACCCGTTGAGGATCTCGTCCGACTCACTGAGATAGGTCCAGGTTCCCTAGTTTGGAATGCAGAAAAGCAACAAAAAAATATAATTCAATAGCATAGGTTCTGGAAGGTAAGGGATGACACTATTGCAAGGTTTTGGGAAGATTCCTGGTAGCAACAACATAGACTAAAATATTTGATTTATCCCCACCAAATTCCCAATTGGGAAGCTCACAGGTTAGATAAGATCAATTAATATTGGAAACCTACCTTAACCCATGGATTAAGGCAATGGCTAAACTCAGATCAAATTATTCGAAATGGCCTGGAGCCTGATTAGCAGATCTTGGGAAAGGAACTCTCCAATTGAAACATAAGATATTCAGAAAAGAAGTATGTGCTCAGATGGGGATATGAAGCCAGGGGAATGTTCACCATGCATGAAGCCTACAACATAATCATAAAAGAATCTACATACAAAGATCCACATTTGACAACTATCTGGGCTCCTAACATCTGGCCGAAGGTGTCCACCTTCCTCTGGTTGCTTTGTCAAAACAAAATCCTCACTTGGGATAATTTGAGGAAGAGAAACTTTCATGGACCTTCCGTCTGTCCCAATTGTAAACAGGAAGAAGAAACCACCTTGCATCGCATGAATACTTGCCCCCTGACTCATATGCTCTGGGAAAAAGTTAGTTTTCGATGCGAAAGGGACAGTCGAATCAAGGAAGACATTCCCACCACTGTTTGCAACTGGGCAAGAAATCCTTATAAGAGTAAGGTTCTAAACTCCTTATGGAAGCTTATCCCAAGCCTTCTTATGTGGACTATATGGAAGGAGAGGAACAAACGTATCTTCAAGGATTAGTCATCGCCTCTGGAAACCATTTGGAATAATGTATGTCAAAACCTTAAGGAAACTCTTCTACTCCAAACTTGGCATGACGACGACCTTCCCTGCCACAGGAAAAGAATATCTAGGACAACTGGAATCTACAATGTAATCAAGAATTGAAAATATTTGCTAAAACTGTAGCAAAAAGTACAATATCAGATAAATGGCTCCCTCCTCCTCAACATGTGTTCCAACTGAACTTCGACGGGGCCTCAAAAGGCAATCCAGGCAAAGCTGGGTTTGGGGGAATTTTTAGAGATCATAAAGGAGTCACTCTTCTTACATTCATAGGCTCAAATGGATGGGACTCTAAAAATTCAGCAGAGCTTGAAGGTTTATGGCAAGGGCTCCTTTTAGCTCACTCACATGGTTTCTTCCCTCTCATAATTGAAGGCGAATCTCAAATCCTAATAAATATGGTGAATAAAATTCTGTAGGGTTCTCCCTCAAACAAAATTGGCAACAGTTGGAGACTAGCGGAAAGACTGGAACTTATTAAAAATTGGCTCAAAACCCACAAAACAGTTAATTTAAAACATATTCGTCGGGAAGGCAATAAGTTGGCTAACCTTCTTACGAACATAGGGGTCGAGAGCAACACTGCTCTGAACGCTAATGCATTATCTACTATAGCAATGGAAGCACAGATGAAGGAATTCAATGAATTAGTAGAGAAAGAGAAGACACAGGAAGCAGGAGGGCACCCGGATGCAGGTGACACATTATGGTTTTAATGAATACATTGAAGGATGGCGACGAGGGGATGGGCGACTTGGCTAATGGCACCCGTCCCCATACCACCCTAAGGCACCTTCATGACACACTGCAGGAAACATTTAATGCAAGTCGGAAGCGGGAAAAATTCATTTACTATTTGGATATAGAGGTACCTCGGTTCATTCTTTCTCCGTCTCCCCTGCAACTGCCTGCCTCATGCCTATGAACCCAGCTCTCGCACTACAACTGGGTGTCGCTGCTGGTTAGTCTACTGCGTGGATTTTGGAAATGGGTTTCAACATTCCCATTCTAGTCTCTGCATTCTAACCTTGGCTCAGAACGACCTTGCTCCCCCTCACAATTCCTCTGTTAGATCTCCCTCTATCATCGTCCCTTTCTGTCACTGCTCCCTCTGAGCACTCAGCGAGCGATATCAGCACGGTGAGACATCATATGAGAAGTCGAAGAGGCGGAACTCGGGGAGGCAATTTTGGCTCTCCGATTGAGCCGCACCCTGAGCCCGCTACCTCCTCTCCTTCCCTTGAACTACATCATCCTCTAAGACATGGGGTGGGTAGATATCCAAGAACAAGAAGTGCGTGGGGTCTGGGTCGATCTTCAAGTGTTGTTCATGGTGATTTTGCTGTTGACTCTGCTAGTTTTCCTTTGCCCCTTCATCCTGCTCCCCACTCAACCCAATTCAGGTTTTGTAGCTCCATGAACAGGTCTGTTATTACCGGTACTATTTCCATCCTCTTCACTAAAGACAATACTCAGACTACCTCTTAGGTGGAAAATTCCATCTTGCCACAAGAGGTCGCTCCCAGATGCAGTATTTGCAGAGATAATGGAAAGAATGTGATGGACGAAGGCTTCTTCACTCTGCATGGCAGGAACCTCGATGGCAATCAACATGGTGAAGGGGGTAGCTTTGCAGCCACGCACCCCTCAGGTGATTCGAGTCACGACAAGTCTACTTTGCATGTGGCATTTAGCAGGCTTGGCAACGCCCATCCAACGGATGAGCCACATGGTGGAGGTGGGGAGCCACATGGTAGCATGTCAAGGGATGAGGCGAATGATTGGGCGTGCCCAATCATCGAGGAACCAACTCCGGATGACTTCAACTAGGTTGACGTGGCTTCCAGGTGTCTAGATGTGGCAGCCAGGGATATGGACGTGGCTGCCATGGGTTCAGACGTGGCTGCCCGATGTTAGGATGTGGCTACCAGGTGTCTTCTGTCTAGTCTTTTCGTTTTTGTTAGTTTTGGTTGGAATCTAGTCTCCTATCTGGACTTTATGTCAGGGCATTACCTCATTATTTCTTTTGTGGATTTCGGACTCAAGAATTGATACCATTTTTGGTTTTTTTTTTCTCTTTGTGGACTAGTTTCCCAAATGTTGGTGCAGTCCATATTTTGATGAAACTATACGTTAAAATTGGTTGAGGCTTCGTCCTCTGTAATTTTCTGTACATATTAATAGATTATCTTCACTTAGAAAAAGAAAACAAGGTATATAGTTGATGGAATGCTTAAAAGAATAAAAAACCCTTAAGTGCCTCAATAGACAACATTTTTGGAAAAAAATGATGAACCACTTCTAAATTTAAAAAAATGATGACCTTCTCTAAAAATTTGTTTTTCCTTAAATGAATGGAGTAGGGTAATCCAATTCCCATTCCCTTCTTTAGCAATTAGGACGAATGCTTAAAAAGTCTACATAGTCCCTTGAAGCACCTTGCAAAGAAAGTCTTCTAAGCAACTCGGTCACAATGCCATAAGTGGCGTGAGTTTTGGAGAAATTGGGCAAGCAACTAAGTCACAAAGCCCAGAGCCCTAAGTGGCGTGTGTGTGGGAAAAATTGGGCAAGTGACATTGGCTAAATTAGGAAAAGCTATAGTATCCTCGCTAAATCATAAATATTTTTATCACAATCTTTCCAATCTCATGCCACCAAGAAAAGGTTTGAAATTTTTAATTGTAGTCTCGTGACATCTCTACTAATAGACTAGTTATGTTTCGACTTATAAAATCTAAATGTAAGTAAAAAAATCCATCTCAAGTATGAAATTTTTAATTGTAATCTGGTGACATCTCTACTAATAGTCTAGTTAAGTTTCAACTTATAGAATCTATATGTAAGTAAAAAAATCCAATCTATATGTAAGTAAAAAAATCCATGTCATGTGAGAAAATGTTTGTACTTGAGTTATTCAGCAAGTGTTTTACGAGGTAGAGAATTGGCCATGGTTCATAGGGGCTGTTCATATTATGGATATTCTGTCATCCCTCATAATTGTTATCATATTCTTCCTGTGCTACTATTTACTGTGGGTCCTATCTTAAAGGGATTTGTGATCATAAGCTAACTTTGTGTGACGAAGGATTGCAGTCGAACGTCATTCCTTCACATGTCGCGCTGGATGACGTTGGCCTTATCTATTATCGTCTCAGTGAGGAAGCGCTTTATTTCGTTTTTGATTCCACTTGTCATTGCCGACATTAAGATCATAATCCATCTCAGCTTTTATTAGCCCTAATACGGTTTCTGCGTGTTAGGGCTAATAAAAGCTGAGATGGTCCCAATAAAAGCAGGATTGGCTAATAAAAGCTGAGATCATAGTCATAATCCATCTCCTTTATGATTTGGTACTGAAATGAAATATCCTGCCTTTATTGGGACAATCTCAGGTTTTATCAAACCTAATACGATGTCTGCGTCAACGCAAGCCTCATTCCAGGTTTATTTCAAACGTGTATGTCATCAAGGAATATTATGTGATGAAAGACTATCATAATCATAATCCATCTCAGCTTTTATGATTTGGTACTGGAATGAAAATCCTGCTTTTATTGGGACCATCTCATCTCTTATTAGCACTAATACGATGTCTGCGTCAACACAAGCCTCATTCCATGTTTATTTTCAACGTGTATGTCATCAAGGAATATTGCGTGATGAAAGACTATCATCTAAAAGCCTTGACCGGTCAGGAAAAGCATCCAATCAAATTAATTAATTATCAACATGCATGGTCCAATCATATCGTCCCAAGATGGGATTAGGTTGTTCAGCCATTGAAAAGTATATGCTATGAGTATTCTTCACATTGACTCCGTCATCAATCTAGAAATATTGTCTACATTCAATAGAAAAAACAAATCATGGTGGATTTTTGCTTATAAATATGGAAAGAGACCCCATGCAAAAATATAGAAGTAGATCTCTACAAAAATGTTTGTGTTTATGTGGCTTATACAGAGAAAGTGCGAGTAGATGAGATTGTCCAGGAATATAGGAGGCGGTGCTGTGTTTCTGGCGCAGACGAGATGACACTGTCCTCGTACATCCGGTCATTCATTCAGGTTGAGGTGAAGAAGGAATAAATGTATGTCAGGGTCATCTCGTTGCGCCTGAAGCCCCCTGTTCCTATATAGCTATTATATTTATTATTTTTTAGAACAATCTTTATATCCTTACTGCTGCTAGTATATTTCTATTTGTCTGCATTTCATTATTATTTTTTAGAACAATCTTTATATCCTTACAACTGGTAGTATATTTCCTATTTGTCTGCATTCCATTAGTAAATACTGTGTACTTGTAAACTGTTAGTTTCGCTACTTTGATATCGTTACATTTAATTATTCTTAAAGTAAGTGGTAGTCGTGAAATTCAAATTCCGTTTTAGCAGTACTTTACATTCATTAAAATTTCGATTCATATCTAATCATCGATACTGATGATTAAAAGTAATTTTAGGGGCAGATGGAGAGCATTTGTTTTGTTTTGTAAAAGTATTACGTTTAAATGTTAAGAACTGCATTCAATGTCGCATGTTATCAACTTTGTAAAAGGTGGATTTGATATGATGCGCTGTGTTTGGTCACTTCTAACTGAACATTCTGCAATGTGAAACATGGCAAATGGTAGGAGTGTCTAAAGTGTGCTTCATAGAGTTAAGCAACTTTTTAATATTAGGGTTACTTTTGGGGAACTTTGCTATAGATTTAGATTGTATTAGAGGAGTGCATTACAGTGAGGTTAGTGGTATTTTTTTTATGGTTTATTTTACTCTATATCTACTGCAATTTACATAAATTTAATCGACTAATTTCAATATTTTTTTGAGAAAAAATGAAATGAGTTATTGAGTGTATAAAGAATTACTTAAATATTAAACGTAAAGATGATGAAAAACGAAAATAATCATCGAATGAATGATTGAACGGTGTGGGAAAGAGATGATTAGATTTTACTTGGAATAATTATAATTAGTTATGAACTTGTATTTCAAAATTATTTATTAAACAAATAGTCAATGACATTAAAATAATTAAAAAATATATTTAAAATTTAAGTTTCTTAGCATCAGTTAAGGTGAAACGTTGAAAGAGGAAAAAATGAATCCTATTGGAAATAATATATATTTAACAATAGAAAATGTAATACTATGAGCTGTCCGTATCTATATCATAAATATTATATATATTGTGTGTTAGGTTATAGCAAATATATGTAAATAGGGATAGGGAAGATTGTATATTAAATATAAATGAGGGAGAGTATCAGTTTTTCTTTATCATTCAGAATCTGATTGGCTAGTTTAGTTTTTGATCTCCTGCCAAAAATGAGTTGGTCTTAGTTTTTGATCTCCTGCCAAAAATGAGTTGGTCATAGGTAGATGATATGATGCATGGATAAAATTAAATTCTGACATTTATAATTTTAACCATTAATTAACTCTATATACACTTGTTTATGTATGGATGATAAAATATTTTCTTAACCCTTAGTGATTATAAAGATTATAATCTCACCACTAACTCTAGCCATTAAAAAATACCTAAACAAAACCATATACAAATTCTTATGATTATTCTATATAAGTTTTGTGCATCTTCTTTATGATTTCAAGAAGATTTGTTTCCATCTTTGATATTGTGCTATCACGTTTATTTCTTCGTTATTAGTTTTGAACATATAAGCTGGTCGTCAGTTAGTATCGTGTGAAGCACCTTTGTCCATAATTCATCATCGAGCAAAGGCAACGTTTAATACATATTCCGAAGGCAGTAACAAGCTAGGTTATCCTTTGATGCATCAATTGACTAATGGAATGCATCCGTCTGTGCTGGGCCTTTTTGAGAAAAGAGAACGGGAATGCAGCGACCAACGAGAGAAGAGTATCCTAAATAGAGCGAAATGGGCGACAGGATGCTGATGAAGGACCACTGATAATGGCAGAAAATCTAGCGTAATCATGTGATCTGGTTAAACCTCCAACGAAAAAAATAGACCCAAAAATATATCTATCAGTTCGGAATGTGTTTTATTTCAATTATAGTTCTAACCGAATATAGTGATCTTTGTGTATTTTTTTCAACTATAATTCTATGCTGGACTATTAAAGTTTTTGATATCAAATTCCTCTACCTAACTGTTACACCACAACTATGAGAATTTCCCAAAATTCTTTTTGTAAAATATTTAGTTGGATCTCTGTGATACAGCCTTTGCCCGATTCAGTTGGATGCGTTGAGAAAGCGACTCGATTTCTACTCCAGCTGTAGTTGTCGTTATCGCTAACAAAGATAAACTGGATATTTAACTATCCGCCTAGCATGTTGTCGAACTTTTACTTTTCGTGATTCCAATCTTCCACGAATATTGTGATCGTTATAGCATTTGTAACCATTTCGGTTGATTTGATCGTTATACAATGTAGTGACTAAATTGAAATGTATTTTCCTTTTTTTATATAAACCCGACGGGCCAACTAAAATCGTCAGGGAATCTCGTATGCTTTTCAATGGTAAACCGATAAGATTTCGACGAAAACAGACGTCTATAACACGGATTTCACACTTTTTAAACATGGCTGTGACTTTCTTGTCAATTTTACTCGATTGCTTTTTTGGGTTGGTTAGGTAGTGAAATATTGATGATTTTAAGAAATATTTTTGGAAAAAGTTGTAGTTAATATTTGTTTTAATTTATTTTGGAGTTAATAATTTGAATTAATAAAATTTAAAATAATTTTAAATCTATTAATAAATATATAAATGAATCGATTTTCTAAACAAATTTGAGAAAATTATGCAAAATTAAGTGGCACTTATATTTCTACTGAAAAATCAAAATAAAAAACAATTAAACAACCACATAACTATTTTCTTAAAATAACATAAACAATATTTCCTAGAACCCTGATAAAAAACTCCGGTGTTTATTGTTTGCAGGTCGTACATATTCCACAATATCGTACATTCCCACCAACGACTTCGTCTCTATCACATATAGCTGCATGTTCATGATTACGGAAGAGGCTCTCAGATATTTTTAGGAGTTTCTTACCTACTCACATCTCCTTATGGACAAAAGCTTGCACATTACGTACTCAATTATGAGACAAATAAGCCTGTGGACCAACACCATTTCATAACAGTTCTAATTTATGCTGGATAGTGGCATAATACTTCAATTCTACTTTTTTACTGCATTATTCCTATTACCAAAAACAGTAACATTTCTGGCTGCCCTGTCAGGAACCCCAGCAACCATCTGGGCTCCTTCTGCAAAATAATTTCCGTTGAAAGCTGTTGTTCCTGCCTTGTAAGTTACATGACTAGCTGCAACCAAAGCTGCTTTTGATATCTCCCGGAAGAGCTTGCCAGAATCGGTCACGTTTGCTGCAGCAGTGTCCATTACTTTCTCGTCCAACTCTCTGGCTTTGCTTAAAGTATCATTTCCTAAGGTATACCCTTTGGAAAGCATTGTTGTAACAACTTTTATTGCTTGGTCAGCAAAATGGAACAAAGATGCAAAGTTGCTTATCAAGGACTTCAAACTGTCCAATAATAAAATGTTAATATCCCCAGAATATCATAGGCTAATGGAGAAAATATTTTTCAGTCTAAGAACTGTGATTTTTTAAATTTTTGATATATCTCTAAAGTTTACTTTTTCTTTTTTTCATTGGTAAGCTACAGCTATTATACAAAACTCTAGGAATAAGTAGAATTTCAAGGGTAGGGTTTTCCTTCTCTCTAAATAGCTATGTTTGTAACGGAAGATGACATTTAAGACTTTTGTCCTTACAAAACCGTCGGAAGATCACATTTAAGACTTTTGTAAGGACAAAACCGTCAAAATTATTGAAATTTGTTTTCCATATTTGTGCTTTCTTTTTACAAGTAAAATCTTATTTTAGGTTTTGAGCTTTCTTTTTACAAGTAAAATCTTATTTTAGGTTTTGATTTGAGAGCTAAATATCCTTGAGTAAAATGGTGGTTGAGGTAATCTAAAAGTACTGTAGTTTTCCCATCAATAGTACTCATCTACCAAAGAACTCGAAAAAAAAAATGAAATATCAAAACATCTAAACACATATAGAGACCATAAATGATATAAGAATGACTATTGCAGGGAAATTAAGGTCTATAGCTAAGTGCAGCAATAATGCAATTTTGAGCAAACATATTTCTTTTTTAATCATTTGAACATGGTTTCTCCAGACATTAAAAATAAAAAATAAAAGAGAAAAATAAGTAAATGAATGTACTCTTAATGTGTTTCCCTCTACATGACATTTTATCATTTGTTTTTTCTATTGATTAACTTCCCCTTATGACCCTCCCCATGGCACTATATACACATCTTGTTTTAGGATGGTTGCTTGCAAAAAAGCCAAAAACATCAAAAACCTAATTTTTTCACTTTAGTATTTTTAGCCAATGCAAGATAATAGGTTGATACATGAAACTAAAACTACACTCTGAATGAAAGATTATAGGTTGATACCAGAAAACCAAACCTATAATTTAGGCTTTAAACCTTATAATTGCAAAACACTTTTAAACTAAAAAACCATAAAACCATAGTTAGACTAAGAAGGACAACAATTTCTAAAGCATAAAGGACAACAATTTCTAAAGCATAGGGTTCCTTGAAAGTTACTAAAGCAACTTGTGTCCACCGTCTCGCCCTATCACCACCCAAAAAATATAATATGCACTGGTTTTGACTCGTTAAAGTCTATTGTTACACAGACCTTAAGTAATTTTATTTATTTATTATGTTTTGTCTTTATTTTTTAATTTTTAATATTCTTTTCCTTTTCTTAATATGATTTTTGATTAATTTTTATTTTTATTCTTTTTAATTATATTTGGATCAATGGGTTACATTTTGATAAGCTATGACAAAAAAAATATGAAATAATTCTAAAAAATTGCTTATAGTTTTATCGACTAAGTAAATCAAATATTAAGATAATTATAAATATATGAAATATTATAAAAATGATATTAAGTTTAAAAAATAACCTGCTAACTATATAACTAGGGTGAATAGATAACCCTGAAGTGGGGACATAGAAGTTGTAGTAACTTCGGGAGTACCAAAGGTTGATTCGAGAACTGATGTTAGTTATATTTGGTAGGGAGCATATTCATATCTCGGTGGCAAGGGTAGCTCACGATAGATCATATCTCACCCAGGAATTGTACTGGACCGTAGTGGTAATAGAAGAAAAAGAACATAATGGTAATAGAAGAAAAAGGGTTTGAAGAGGGAATATATGCTCAAGGTTGTTTATGCTTTTCATTTCTGAAAAACGTCATGAAATAGATCTACATATTTACTAAAAAGAGCTACAATCTCTATTATAGATTTTTAACCCATTTTTCACAAACTTTACATTTATCATGTTATACATTCACAAAAGGATTCCCCTATTTTCAAACTTTGGAAATATTTGAACACTACGTCGATAACCTTTGTCTCCTATCTATATCGCAAATGGGCTAAAAACATAGAGGGAATATATCTATATCTATATATATATTCTTACGTCTATTTCTCTATAACATCGCTTACGTCTATTTATATTTGTTATATTTCTTAAATCTGCCATAACAGAATATCTAAAACCCCCAAAATGTTAACTTGAAAACATAACGACTGAATTGAGAAAGCAATTTCTAAGTACTGTATATGCAAAACATTGTATCTCTTGTACTACGCATTTTTAACGCACTATCATTTCCTGGTTGTAAGTTTGAGGTTTCCATGACCTACGGAGAAAAGTCAAACTGGCTTGCCAGAGACAAAATATAATATCTCCGCAGACAACTTTTAGCGTACACCGGCAAGTAGCCATGTCGTTATAGTGGTCATGCACGCTGTAGCCATTGGACCCTCTACCGTAACTAAAATAGAAATGGAATTATAGTAACATAAATAAACGAAGAAACAATGGTGGCACCTGGACATCTAGGGGTGGATTACACTACAAATATGGGAATAACGTTTTACACTGCAAATATGGGAATAACATTTTAGAACTCCAGAAATAATTCATTCCTAGATAAGACACTGCATTGTAGCCACTTCGTTGTAGCTAGGGGCGCTTATATTTTTTTGAGGCAAATACTCAGGTATGGTGTATCACCAACCTTATCAAAAAGTGTGGTGAGAGCACTTACGAGAGTAGCATCTTCTGCTATGCGATTACCATTAGTCATGTTCTTCTTTCCTAGCTTACGATATGCTTTTCCAAGCTTCCCAGATGTTGATTTGGGCCAAATACAATTTGACAGATAGATTAGAATTGCATAATTACATAACGGGTACACATGTATGGGGTGTGTGCTTTACGATGTCATTTCTCCTCAAAGATGAGAGCAAAGACACTTGGACTGCATACAATCCTTGCTTATTATCAAATGTGTGTTATCATATGTGTGGGTAGGGAAGTGTTCCTTACCTTCATAAAATGAATAACAAAAAGAAATAACACACTAATTTAAAATAACTAATTGCAAAAAACACTTAACCTATGTGCCACGCACGAGGTGCATACAACCCACTTCTCTATTTCATCCTTTCTCTAAGTGTAGGGAAGCTCAACCCACAAATTCAAGACCGTTTCATGAGGTATTCTCTGCATGGATCATAGTGCCCTAACATTACCACGTTCACCATTCTATACAATCAGAGCAACAACTAATATTCACAATGATAATCACTAGGTCCCCTACTAAGGAAAAGAAAACACTAGCACCTCACCGAGCAGTTGAGCTCGAGAATCAAGATAGAAAATCAGGCAATTGTGACGCCGACAACTTTGTTCGACGAGATACCACAATATGAATTGAAAGAATTAGAAGTGGTGACCAGGAATTTCAATTCACCGAATAGAATTTATGGCTCTGTCTACCGCTACATCATTGACCAAAGCCCAGTGGTGGTCATGAAAATGCAGGGCGACATCTCGAACGAAGTTCGAATTCTTCAATAGATCCACCACTTCAAACTGGTTCACCTATTAAGGTTTTGTTTCTCCGACACACATTCATACTTCATCTTCAAGTATGTCGACAATGGCTCTCTCGCTGAGCGCCTTTGCGGCAATTCGCCATTTCTGACATGGAGATGCAGAGTGGAGCTCGCTCTGGGTATGGCACACACACTCATCTATATTCACAATTACAACATGTCACGCTACGTCGACAAGGACTTCAAGAGCATTAATGTTCTCCTCGATAACAATTTTTGAGCCAAGATTGCTAATTTCGACGTGGCGAAATCTGCAGAAGAGGTCTTTTCTCTGACCAGACGTGTCAGTGGGATGAAAAGATACGTGGCACCCAAATATCTTTCTCATGATCTCATGATTCCAAAGCTTGACATCTTCTCCTCCAGGGTTGTCAAGCTCGTCATGTTGGAGCTTCTCTCAGACAAACCAACAGTTTTGTGCTGTAGCTCGCTGGGACTACCCACTTCTCAGAAATCCCAAACACATGGTGCGGTCAGGGAAATGGAAAGCATGAGTTGGGGACTTGGTTAAACCTACTTATCCGAGCCAAGATACACATGACATAGGCATGGAATGAAACTACTCGCTTCAGGAAGAACATGGTGTAGGGTTAATCTCAATGTTCTGGGGTTGACCTCCACTTGTTCAAGCAGGCTTGGTTCGAAGGTGACATACATTCTTTTCTCTGCACATAAGGTGTGTTTCCTACAGTGAATCTAATTAACTTTAGGGTCAACATTGTTCACAAAAATTTGTGATACGACCAAAAATTACTAAATGTTGTACCTATTCATTCAAATGTTGTACATGTTTATTCTCAATGCTTTCCGACAGTTACCATCAATGAAACAACTTTCTTGAGTTTTGCTTCAATTCATTCCTTTAAGCTTGCTTCAGTTTAAGGAAGTCTAATGGCAGAGATGTAATTAATCAGCATTGCAAGTATCCAAATTTTTAGATCAAAGCAGGCTAATTTGTCCACTAACATAGATCTTTCTTCTTTCTTTAGGTACAGGCTAGGCATCATCTATGACCTGCTCAATAGTGAGCTCTCGCATTGTATACCAATGAGTTCACCCCTGAAGAAACAAGCTAGTTGGATAGCATGCGAGTATACCTAGATATCATGTGAGCATATTAAAATAGCATGAGAGAATAGGAGATGAAAAAAAAAAAAACGGTTGACAGCATTGCTAGTAGCAATAGGTCGCAACGCAAAAAGATTGATTAAATGAGTACAAGTTTCATGATGCAGTAGCAGAAAAAAAAAAGCAAAGGAAAACTAGGATAAAAAAAGAGGTATGTTAATATTGAAGTTGTCAAGAAAAAAAAAAAAAACACAGATTCAAGACAAGAGGAAGCTTTTTTTTACACCAGGATCTTTTTGTACACAGAGAAGAATAAACAAAACTTGATGAAGAAAAGAGTATTGCAAACCTAAAAGAATGACTATTTTAAAAGAAATTCACTGATACATAGTAATCCGCATGAGCCCAAACCCACTGTTGCAGGTTCTATTCCAGATTGGGAGAGAAGGGAGACAAAAGCAAAGGTATTGCTGCGTATGTCCGTAAAGGACAACATTATTCCTCATATCCGAGATTGCAAGACATCAAAAGAAACATGGGATACGTTGAAGGGTTTGTATGAAACAACAAATACAAATCGAATCTTGTTTTTGAAGACTAAGCTTTTATCTCTAAAAATGGAAGCAAATGAAAATATAAGCAATTTCATATCTCGTGTCAAAGATTTAAGTGATAAGTTAGGAGATATTGGTGAAAAGGTGTCTAGTTTTGACTTAGTCACCATCACATTAAATGGCTTAGTGCAAGATTATCAAATTTTTTGTTTCAAGTCTTTCAGCTAGAGAGAAACCCCCTACATT
>APFE031731606.1:0-12257 GCA_000404065.3 Pinus taeda
TCCAATCCCCGCACCCAAAATTGCCTTTCCCCAATTTTCCACCAAAACCCTAAAAATCCCAAATCAAACCTTTTTATCAGTTTACTAGCCTAAAATCAGTGTTCTTTATTGGTTGTCTCAGCCCGTTGAAGACCTTTTGCCGAGATAGACTGGAGAGAGCCCTCTCCTGCCCCGTAGGGCTAGCTACGAGGCTAAGTGGTTTGATTTTGCCTTGGAGTTGACCTTTTTCAGCCTGAGGTGAAATTTCAAGCGCTAATAGACTGAATGAGATCCGAGATCAGTTGACTGCTATAGAAGCCATGCCGGATCAAGAGTTGATGGTGAGGACAACCCTGAATGCTATCTCAGAAGACTGGGAGGTATTTGTCCAGAGTATACTGGGCAGAGGGACTCTCCCACCTTGGGATGAGATATGGGCGGCGAAGACCTTGGGATGAGATATGGGCGGCTCTTTGCCAGGAAGAGATCAGACGACAATCGAAGACGGGTAGCATCATTAAGGGGATCAAAGTCAAGCAGGAGGAGGAAGATGTTGCCCTAGCATCTGAGGGAAAGCAGGAAAAACGGAAGAAGAAAGATCTCTCCAAGATCAAGTGCTTCCACTGTGGGGAGCTGGGTCATTATGCGACCCAGTGTCCAAGGAAGAAGAGTAAGGGAGAGTCTTCTGAGACTAAGGCAGCACCAGCAAGCGCAGAGAAGGAAGTTTTAATAGACGATGACTGTGCCATGAGTGCACATGCACCACTTGAGCAGAAGTGGGGAGACATTGAGTTGTAGTCAGGCAGACTACAGGCGATGAGGGGCAGAATCCTCGAGGTACCCAGCCTCTTGGATTAGACCTTGCTATGGGAGCCTCGAAGAGGAGTAGCAGGACTGGGTGGGTCGGGTAGAGATGGATGTGGATGGAGCAGCATAGAGAGCTACAATGTAGGAATCCCGAGACAATGCGAAGCTAGCAAGTTGCATCAGTGCGAGAGGCACATGAGTGTTGCACCAGTGCAGGATGGCATAGAGAGGTGTGCAACGGTGCGAGATGCAGGGAGTTGTTGCAGCAGCGCAGAGGTCAGAGAGGGAGCACTTGTCAGTGACAGGGGGAGCTTCAACATCAGTGGGTGTCTCTAGCCCAATAGGGAGGTCAGTTACTTACTTCTCAGTAACTGAGTTGCAGTGCAACAATGGGCACCACGATGCAACATGATGAGAGGAGGTGCAGTGCGGATGCAGTGCTGGGAGAAAGGACCAGAAACAACATGGATGCAGCGGGAACTGTCATACAGATGCAGTGGTGGCAATGGCAGAACCATGGGCAGCAATACAGGATACAATAGTACATACTATGTTGGGCAGGAAGGCCTAGCATCAGCACAGGTACCGATACTGGATGATCAGAGTAATACTCAATGAATATTGCTAGAGCATAGTCCTCGCTAAGAGGGAGTGTTGGTTTGGGGTAGCATTGGATGTGCTCTAGCCATGAAATTTGGTGGAGAAGGTGGGGCACATGAGATCTCAAATACCCAGAAAGGGTTTGGGCAGATTCTAAACAGTTCAGGAGATATTAAAATAATTAATATTTTTAATGGAGTCCCAAAGTCTAAACTTAAGGAAAATAAAATATTAATGGGATAAAAAATGAAACTGTGTTATAATGGTCCAAAAGACATGGATGAAGCCAAATCTAATCTTAGCCGTTGATTAGGGACTTAATCTCGGCCGTTGATATGCTAACAGGAAAAGTATAAGAGGAGGCTTGAGGGTCACTTGGAGAATACACCAGAGTGATCAGTCATTCTATTCTCTAGAGCGTGGTTTGCTAAGAGAGATAGAATTAGTGATCGAGAGTTGCAGCTGAGGGGCATTGAGGACAAAGAGACAGAGGCAGAGATAGTGCCAGGAGAGCAGCGCAGTAGCCGGGGAGAGTGACGTAGAGCCAGCTAGGGTTCACGTAGGGCAACACAGAGGCAACCAGGAGTTGCAAAGAGCCTCAGAGATGCCAGTGTTGCTAACGTAGAGGGCCAGAGGGCTGACGCAGGGCCTCCTAAGGTTGATGCAGACCCATCCGGGGTGACGAAGGGCTAGCGTTGGACATAGAGGGGCCGACGCTGGGGTTTTTGGGGCAGATTGGTGCTGAGGAGCTGTTGGAAGGATTATCCAGGGTTTAGGCCAGGAGATTTGTCAGAAACTGAGAGGTATTACTGCCAAGGAAATTCTCTGTTGGTTAGGCCAGTTTCGGCACCCCAATTGTACTCTGATATTGCTTAACAAGAAAACCCTTAGATAGCTGCACCGGTTTCCCACATTGGGTTTTTCCGGGGACATTGGTCCAAAAATAATGGTGTCATATGGTGTGATTGTTTCTGTTTCGTTCAGTTGTTGATCTGTAATATGTTGAGCATGCACTAGTGTTTATTTTCATTATTTACATTGTAAATAACTTGTTAAGTAACATAACAAGTAGGTAGGAATAAATCAGATAAAGTGCATGGAGGGTTTCTAACTAAAGAAACTTAGAAACTTCAACAATATTGTCTATCTTAAGCACTGGCATCTTGAGAGTTATTGATTCTAAGTGAGCATCTCTTAATATTGGCATAAGATCATCATTGGAATTTACTTTGTTTGAAGAAGTTTTAATTATTGCAAGTAATTGTCATTGGATAAGTGTTCTAATCTTGCTGTCATTGATTAAGCATTTTGTGGAAGATAAGTTCACCTTGGGATTGTTTAACATTGGCACATTCTTGGTAATAAAATTGTCTTTCCATTTATTAATAAGTACTCTTGTCATTGAAGATTAATTATAACTTAAGTACTTAAACATTAATCCAATCTTAAACTAAGAAGTCACTCCTCCGCCTTGCATAAGCATTCTAAGTCAACACCTTTCTAGTGGTTAACACGGTGACCTTGCAGTCGTCAGAGCTACAGTCTCTGCAGTGTTGGAGGCATCAGGTGGTTGGTACACAAGGGGAGGTATCGTTAATCAAGCCTTTGCTTGCTTCCCGTTGGCTTCCATCCCACAACCTACTCTAAAGACTGGTTCCAAACAGTTAAGAGGAAGGTCTTACTTAGAATAGACATATAACTAAAAGTAACCAAGATTCTTGCATCACACCTAGGTTTTAGGATTTGCATATCATATAGGTTAGTGAAGCATCTAAGCAATGATTGTCCATCTGGTTACTTGGTCTCTAATTAATAATAAGCGAGAAATTGACTCCAAAAGGCACTGGTCTCAAATCTGAATTTAATCTAATCTTTAAATCTTGCTTAAATTAACCAAGAAGCTAGGCCACTCAATCGTGTCTCTCAGACTCATTGGTTTCCAACTTGTCTTTCGTCTTCACATTTCCATAGGGACTACCCCACATAGCCTGATGTTGGGAGATAGCTAGAACAGAAAGGTCGGGGATTAGAGTGGCAGCACCCGACCTGAGTCGTTGTCGCAGTGCCTGTACAATTTGGGCTACAACACCCCCCAAGTTGGGCTACAACACCAGCAGAAAATTTCCATCAACATGATGAAAATCATAGTGTGGAACCTCATACAATATGAGGTATAATGCAGACCATTAGTAGTGTTGTCTGAGGGCTAACTTGATTCTTTGTTGTTTCAAAGTTTAGTACTATGTGAGGGATTTCATGTAGAATATCACTGTATTCATTTTGTTTTTGTGTTTTTATTCTTGCTGGTTATCTACGCTATTTTGACTTTGCTTTAATCCTTAGTATTCTTGTTTCTATGTCTTTGGGCCTACTTGATTACAGTTATAGCTTCTGCCATAATAGTAAGAACTCCTGTGCTTGGATGTTGCCCTCCAATTCGCTTCTTGGAATCATATCATAACTAGTTGAACCTGTTTAAGTTGTCCTCTGATTTGCATCCTGGAATTAGATAACATTTTGAGGTGAAGGTAGTGGCAACTTTGTATTTCTTTGCTCCTGGTTTTATGTTCAAGATGGAGGGAATTGACATTACCTAGTCTAAGAAAATGGAGGTGTTGAATTTTCTAAGTCTATCCATTAGAAAATTAATCTGTATTCTGCTGGTTTATTTCTTCTGCTTGTAAATTCTGAACAAGTTATTTAAAACATTTAAACACTGAAATAAACACAATGCATTCACAACATCTACATATCATCAACTGAAAGAAAACAAGCACACAAGTGACACCGTTATTTTGGACAAATGTCCCTGGAAAAACCCAATGCGGGAAAACCGATGCAGCTATTCAGAGGGTTTATTATTATGCAGTATTTCCTTGCATACAACTGGGTGCATAACCGGCTCACCCGACAGAGAAAATTACACGGCAGCAATACCTTTATATTTGGAAACAGGTATTCAAAAAACTTGTCCCACGAACCCTCTGTAGCGCAACTGAAGTACAATGCTGGCCCTTCTAGCCTCTGCGTCAGCCTCCTGCTGACCTGTGTCAGCCCCAGGACCCTTTGTGTCAACCCTTTGAGGCATTGCGCAGCCTCTGGGACCCTTTGCGTCACTCCAACAACCTCTGCGTGGATGACACAGTCCCTCTGCCTTTGTGCTGTCTCTGTTGGGCTTTGCATAGCTTGGACTGGCTGCCGCTCTCGCTCTCTCCGCTTTTGCGCTGGTCTCTTAGTATTGTTTCTGCCTCTCTGCCTCGTACTTAGTGCCCCTCGCTGCTGATCACTGATTTAACTTTGCTTAGCAACCCCGCTCTAGCAAAATGAATGACTGATCACTCTAGTGTATTCTCCGATTGACCCTCAAGCCTCTTCTTATACTTTTCTTGTTGGTCCTTCAATGGCCGAGATTAAATCTCTAATCAATGGCTAAGATTAGGTTTGGCTTGATCCATGACTTTTGGAACCTTCTAACCCAGCTTTATATTAGTACCCATTAATATTTTATTTTTCCTAAGTTTAGACTTAGGAACTCCATTAAAAATATTAATTATTTTAATATCTCCCAAACATGGTACAATCTGTCCAAACCATTTCTGGGTCTTGGAGATCTCATGTGCTTTAGTCTCTCCACCAATTTTCATGGTTAGAGCACATCCAATGCTATCCCAAATCAACAGGAGGCTCACTTTGTACATACGTTTCTGTAATTAATAGTTTCAAAAGCTCTATGACCTGCTTTCTTAGATTGCTTTTGATTTTCCTTCACTAGCAATACAATGTAAACAACAACGCTTTGAGGCTTGTGAGGATGTTTCTAATCTTTGACATCCATCTGTAGGAAAGACAACAGTTTATTTCAGATTTTACTTGATAGAACATTAAACATTAGCTGATAATGAGAGTTACTGGTAATCTTTCCCTGGACATTAGATTATATCATTAGAGAACCACTGTCCTTACTATAGAAGATGATTAGTTTCCTTTAGTTTCAGGATGGTATTTATTTTCTAGTTTCAACTTTCTGTTGTAGTAGAAAACGGCGCTTCAACAAGTCTTATCAGAAACTCCATTTCTGGGAAAGGGAGTAGGTATGCTCCTAAGTTTGAAAGTGACTCTCCCGCACTACTCTATCTGCAGGTGAATGCTTTGACAGCACATATTATTCAACAGGTGGTTGATAACCCAATAATTGTGTATGGTGTGAGGCCATTATGAGATGTGGACATTAACTGGAGCAAATCCTTGTAGAGTTTTGTTCCAAGATATATGAACACCCACTATGACATACATTTTGCTACTTTGGAGATGGAATGGGAGTTCCATATGATATCATTGGATTTTACTTCAGTATCTGCATAAAATTCTGTAGTCAGACATGGTATCTACAATTTGTATTGCGTGTTGTGACTTCAACTGCTTCACTTCGTGATTATTTTATTTGTTTTACTATGTTATATATAATTTGATGTCTGTCTGCATAAACATGTGTCCATCCATTGGTTTCTTTTATGTATGCACGCCTCATTTTGTAAGATGTTGATATTTCTTATTTTAATTTTATCTCTTTCATGACAATTTTAACAGTTAATCTCAGGAGATTGAGCTTCATAGGTCCCAAGATACATCTCAGGTCACCATAAAGCTTCACCCGGCATGGTTCCCGCAATACTTTGTCCCATTGGGACTATCCAGTACCCACCTGTAAGAACCGTCACTTCAAGGGCCAAGAAGCATTTAAGAAACTCTTCGTTTTCTGAAATATCTAGGCCTTATTTAGTGCTACCACATAAGATATTATCATTGAGATCATTTTCAATTAATTTCTCTCCTGAGGTCAGAAGAAGAGGTTATGACTTAGATCACAGCTTAATATCATATAGACTTTCAGCATCGGTAGGGAATGAAGTGGTAATGCAGGAATCTGATGTTGAGACTAAGCAGGCTACTGGAGAAGGTGGAGTGTCTGATGGTCCATCAGAAGGTGACAAATCAGTAGAAATTGGTTCATTATCGGAAGGTGAATCTGTTGCTGCAGCATCTTCTCAAACTGCAGGGCAGTCCAAACGAACTGGTATTATCAGGAAGAATGAGAATCCACGCGTACAAAATGAGGAATTGGTTCCTGGTGCAATTTTCACAGGTAAAGTAAGAGCAATTCAATCATTTGGTGCATTTATTGATTTGGGAGCGTCGACAGATGGACTAGTACATATTTCCAGGCTCAGTGACTCCTTTGTGAAACAAGTAAGCGATGTGGTTTCCATTGGGCAAGAGGTTACTGTCAGGGTATTAGAAGCAAACATAGAAACAGGACGTATTTCTTTGACAATGAAAGAAAATGATGATCGGAACCAGCCAAGAGGAGAGCAAACTTCTGCTCCTAGTTCTGGGATAAGCAGTGGTAAGGTTGTTCGAACTGGAAAGGTTGCTGGAAGATTCAGCCAGAAGAAGACAGATGAGACTCAGAAGAGATCCAAGTTCGAAAAGGGACAAACTCTAGAAGGAAAAGTTAAGAATATAATCAGATCTGGAGCATTTATATCACTTCCTGATGGTGAAGAGGGTTTTCTTCGCTCATCTGAAGTATCTGAGGGCTATGGAAATCTTGATGGAAATATGGATCTACAAATTGGGCAAGATGTTACTGTTCGAGTTTTGCGTATTGAGAAGGGAAGGGTAAATTTGACTATGAAAAGAGAGGAAGATGTTGCGGGTCTGAATATGCAACTTAACCAAGGTGAGATTGAAGTTGCTTCCAATCCTTTTGAATTGGCTTTCCGTAAAAATCCTGTTATTTCTGCTTTCTTAAAAGAACAGGAGACTCTGAAGAAATCTGATAAATCAGAAAAACCTCTGGTAGAGGCTGAAGAACAAAATTATGATAAACAGGTAAAAGCACCTGTTGGCACAATTGACTCTGAGGAGGAAGTTGTATCCAATGAGAAATCTGGTTATGAAATTGCAGAGAAGGAGATGACTGAAATACCAGAAAACATGGAGGATAAAGGCTCTGGAACTACTGAAACTAAGGATGGATTAACAAATGGAAATGCAGAGAAAATAGATGAATCAGTTAGATTAGGAACTGAACAAATACTAAAATGCGAAATCAGTGACATACAAGAGGATGAAGAGAAGGTTTTGGATTCTACAGCAGCAGAAATGGAGGATGTCTTGGCAAATGATTCTGCATATCTAAAAGAGACTGAAAATTTTGAAGCTTCCGAGACAAAGGATGTATTAACAAACAGCATTGCAGAGCAAGTAGATGGATCTTTGACATTATCAACTGAACAAAATGTTGATGGTGAAAGTTCCAGAGAAGAGGTAAATTACTAAATATGGTCCAAGTTGATGAATTGAAGTTAACAGAGTTTACTTTCCTGATGCAAATGCCTTGGCAAAATACCTTGCATAAGTACATGCACATATAGAAAAGATTACCCATTTTAGAAGGAAACATAAAAGATGTCTTCTATGGTTCCCAGGAAAAAGCAGTTTCAGATTTGAATGATGCAATGTCTGAGTCCAATTCATCTGGTGAAACTATCAGTGTACCTGTGAATGTAAGCCTTCAGCAAGCCACTAAAACAGGTCCGTATACAATTGGCTTTTGTCTCTTCTTTCCTGTGCATGAAAATAATTTTGCTGATAGGCTTCTCCTTTTTGCCTCTATATTGTCTTGAACATATGTATATTCTTGCTTTCTATGATCATTTACAGGTAGCATGAATAAAAGTTCATTTCCATTGTGGTCTGGCATATATCAGAATATGCCCCATCATTTTATTTCACTATAGAAGAATGGATGCTGTAGCTTTTCAAAAACTTCAAGGAAGATCTTCCCTCATGTTCAAGACCATATAGTCCAAAACTTCTGTGGAATGCCTATAACTTGTATCTTCATGAAAAATTGCAGCTTACTATTTTATCCTTTTTCAATATCGGCATGTTTTTTCTTAGACATTAGCAACAATTGCATAATCAGGTCTGTCAACTCGAAAACCACAAAGCTGCAAAGCAACGACAACAAAACTAGCTGTAAGAGCTCACCCATTTTCTTTTTTTAGTTCACAAGACTTACTAGGTGCACATGTTCTAGGGTAATAAGGCTCTCCTTACTTATTTGGTGCTCATGTTCTAGGTTTTTCTTGGAGCAGTGCATCAACTACTTACCCAACTCTTCCAAGGAAGGGTGTCCTGGTGACCCAGTGAATTCTCTGAGATGTTCACCTCTCAGGCACTGATTGGGTTCTTACACACATGGATTTTTCGTGCATAGTTACAGTTACTCATAGATGACTCGTTCTCACTGAGCCAAGTGACTCGACATACTCATGCTTGCCCTGAAACTATTAAGTAACTGCAAGAAATTCAATTTTTAATGCAGGAAAAGGTAGAGTGCATAGATAAACATTAAATATCATAAATAAACAAGAATCCACATGTTTGTGACCATTAAAACACATATTTATTGAAATCTGATTCTTATAAACCATGAGGAATAGATAGACAATGCATAGATCATAGACATCAAAATTTAAATATCATTAAAGCATATTTTCCACATGTTTGGACCATAAATATTAAATATCAAAACCATGTATTTTCTATTTCTCATTAGTTTGTAACACGTAAAGCTGATAGGGCATGGTATATACTACAAGTGCAAATTACAATGTATAATATAAATTTCAAAACTACAAGACTATTAAGTTTTAACTACCAGTCTTTCTACTGATGCTTCCTATTAGTATCTTGTTGCAGCAAAATCTTGCACTTCTTGAGATAAAGTCCTAAAGCTCATGTGTGAAACCTTGTGTAATTAAGAAGAGGCCAATTGTTGCCTCAACAACCCTCTTCTTGTTTCCGGCTGACTCTACTCTAGCTCAGGTGGGGTTCTCCCTAACAGGTCTTAAGGATCTAATGGCCTAGTCAAAGCAAGTCAAGTGACCCCTAAGGCTTCCACATATATTATTATCAATCAAAGGATTGAACAATTAGGGTTTAAGGTGGATCTTGAAGATATGATTGCTAGGGTTATTAGGGTAATTTCCAGATTTGAGTTGAAAGGGAAGGTCCTATTGCCACAAAGTCTAGCAATCCTGGGGCAGAGCCTCACAAGGCGAGGACTAGACCTTATGGCAACAAAGAGAAACGGTTGCCATTGTCACCTAAACAACCTTTCTCTTGCTCTTTAGTGGATTTAAACCACAAGGGAGGCTTCCCTAAATCACATAGAAAGATCTTATAATACTAGGGATCAAGGTGATGAGTTAAAGGTTTATTGTTGGGTAGAGTACTAGCAAGGTCTAAGATGACCTAGGTTTTCTATGCTATGGTTCAAATACTCTACACTAAGACCAATAGGTAGGCTGCTGTAAGTTAGGGCTTGTATGATATGCAAAGATATGGCATTCAATGTCATATAGTAGCCTTAAAAAAAGTCCTAAAAATGACATGCAATGTTAAAGGAGCAAGACCTTGTTATAAATGTAGCAAGTAAAGGTCTTTTGGCTTGTGCCTTAGCCAGTGAAGACCTTGATTTGTCTTTCTCTCAGTATGAATGTGAGCTTATGAGTTAGACTTCAATTATGATGAGTTTGTTTTCATTTTACTGGAATAATCATCAAGATGGCATGTGTAGAGTTGGAGCTTCAGTTAAGAGGAGTCTTCATCAGTTTGACTAGTGAACAAGGTGGTAGTTACAAGTTCAGTTAGAACGGGTTAATACTCCAAGTGTTGATTAGAGAGAGTCCGTTGGACTCTTAGTTAACTCGTCAATTAGAACTCGAGTTTCTAAATTGAGTTAGGCCCTTTGCATGCTCGAATTGGGTCTATAAAGAGGAAGACGAAGGCATAGGAGATCATAAGTTTTGTACACAAGGTTTGTGAGACAAGACAATTCAGTGATTCACAAGTTTGTGAGATCATCTTTGATTGTGGAGAGCGCAAATTTGAGAGCTTGTGTCCTAGAAATAGGAAGTCACAAGTGCGCAATAAAATAGGGACTTGTGCGCTAGGAAATAGGGACAGATTTGTGCTAGGATTTAGGGGCCTCTTGTGCGCTAGGAAATAGGGATCTAGTGCACAAGGAAATAGGGGCCCTAATGTGCAAAGATCAAGGAGCAGGATTAGGGGATTTGTAGGTCAAGTCAAGGCTTCACTGGGGGAACAATTGTGTGCTAGAGGGCCAAGATAAAGAAGTGATCAAGGCAGGACAAGATCAATTATATCAGCTCAAATTAGTGAGAAGAAGCAGAACGATTTTTTAAAGACAAATTGCTTTATAATAGATCCAATTACTCAAGAACAATCAATAAAATACCACAATAGATAGTAGGTTTTCCCTTTTGGGTTTCTTGGGTAAACAAGCGTGTCAATTTGTGTGATGTGTTTTTATCTTTGGTGCTTTATTCCACTACTTATAAATTGTTAAGAAACTTTGTATCTTGGTGAAAGTAAACTAGGTTTCGGTCTTCAGTTGCCTTGTTTTAAGTTATTCATCTAAATAATTGTAGAGTTTCATGGAAAATTAACATGGTATTAGAGCAGAGATCGATATAAAGACCAACACCAGATTGACCAGTAAGTGAAGAGCACAGATCAAGCAAGAGGCCTGCGCTAGAGTTTTATAGGGCAGTTCCTTGGATAACAGGATGGCATTCCTAGGACTAAGGGCAGATCATAGTTTAGAAGGAACCTCGAACTTCTGCTCATGGAAGGAGTGGATCTCAGTGGTGTTGGAAGATAATGGGGTTCTAGAAGGTGTGGCAAATCAAATAAATCTACCTCAAGATGCCCAACAGTTGCTCCAACATAGCAAGAATGACACCAAGGCGAGGAGGATTATTCTTGAGGGGGTTAGAGATCATATTATTCCTCATCTCCTTGGGAAGAAGACAACATATGAGATGTGGAAAGCCATCTTAGATTTGTATCAAGGTTCTAGTGATGCCAGAAAGCTTGCTCTGAAAGAGAAGCTAAGAAATATCTGGATGAGCAAAGGAGAGCCCATCATCGCATATCTTTCAAAGTTCACTCAAGTTTGGGATGAGCTAGGTGGAATAGGCGTGACAGTAGCAGATAGTGACCCCATGAGTCTTGAGTTTCTAGGACTTCATAAGTCTTGGGAAAATTTTCAGGATGCAGTCAATGGTAGAGAGAATATTCCTCGCTAGGAAAGGTTGTGGTTAGATTGTGTCCAATAAAAAATCTGGAGAGGGACTAGAGCTGGGAGATCAGCTTTGATAGAGGACGAGGAGAACTTTGCCCTGGCAGGCAAAGGTAGGAAAGCCAAGGCCAAGAAGGGCCAAGGAGAGGCCAAGTCCAGCTAGAAGGGCGAGAAGAAGAAGAAGTATCTAAGCAAGATCAAGTGCTTCCATTGCCACGAGTTCGGACACTATGCCACTAAGTGTCCTAATCGGAAGAAGGAGTCTAGTAAGGATCATGTGGTTGCGTCAGTTGAGGTAGATGAGATAGTGACCCCATGAGTCTTGAGTTTCTAGGACTTCATAAGTCTTGGGAAAATTTTCAGGATGCAGTCAATGGTAGAGAGAATATTCCTCGCTAGGAAAGGTTGTGGTTAGATTGTGTCCAATAAAAAATCTGGAGAGGGACTAGAGCTGGGAGATCAGCTTTGATAGAGGACGAGGAGAACTTTGCCCTGGCAGGCAAAGGTAGGAAAGCCAAGGCCAAGAAGGGCCAAGGAGAGGCCAAGTCCAGCTAGAAGGGCGAGAAGAAGAAGAAGTATCTAAGCAAGATCAAGTGCTTCCATTGCCACGAGTTCGGACACTATGCCACTAAGTGTCCTAATCGGAAGAAGGAGTCTAGTAAGGATCATGTGGTTGCGTCAGTTGAGGTAGATG
>APFE031731609.1:0-10580 GCA_000404065.3 Pinus taeda
ATAAAAAAAAAAAAGATATATATATAATATATATATATATATATATATATATATATATATATATATATATATAATATAGATATATATTAAATTAAAATTAAAACATTAAAAATATAGGAAAAAAATATGGATTACATTTAAAAAAAAATACATATTAAAAAAAAAAAAAAAAAAAAAAAAAAAAAAATATTCATTTTTTTTGTTATGGAGTGCCTCATCAATTCCAAGAAATAATTGTGCACCCTTGCCTAGGTGCTACTCCAGTAGCATTGCCCGCGTCCTTTGTCGCTTGGGCTGGAATGCACAGTCAATTCCCAGAGTCAACAAGGCATTGTGCTGCAAATGGTCTTAGAAGGATGTACCTGTAACAAGTGTAACATAGTTGTAGATGGTCTTAACTCTCAAAGGTCAGGGTCAGATGCAAGGATGTAGATGTTATGATGAAGGAAACGATGTGGATGTGATGAGGGTGGAAATAATGCTTATCATTCCTTTGTTAATTCATTTGTGGGATTTCATAGCCTAGAGCGAGATGGGGATAAACTATTGTGTAGGTCAAGTTGAATCTAACTATGAGGCTATAGAGGATGAGGGATCAAGTAGGCCCTGATAAAATTGCAGAGTGCATTGTCAATTACTAGATATGCTAAGTCAACCAAGAAGTGTTCATGTTGTTGGAGTGAAGGGTTAATTTTGGTAAATTCAAATTCAGAAGGGTGGATTGCTTTCAGGAATCGCCTAAATTTGTATGTCTAGAATATAGACTACCGCATTCTCAAACAAGGAAGCTAAAATCAAAATGACATCTTATTATTCTTCTCAAGAAATTAAGGTGGATTTTCCTCTCTTCTCCTTCAAGTAACAACTATTCTAGTGTATGGCATCTTCTTTTTGGTTTTTTTTTATTGACATCTATTTATCAAATCAATTCAAGTGACTTCATTCCCCCTCACCTAGTTTTTGGGGATGGTTGCTAGTGTGAATTTTATTATTTTTCTTCTGTGGGGTGGGGTATGGAGCAGGGTATAGAGCCTAAGGGGAATTTGGTATTGTGATTCTTTAGTATGGAGTGTATGAACTAGGTATGGCCTTGGTTATTTATTTCTTGCAGTCTCTTGGATTTATATTATTCTTGGGTGTTTTTGCTTCTTATTTGGTGCTAGGATCTTATTCAAGACTTGGGGTCACTGGTTATAATATGAGAACATTTTGAGTGGAAGGTGGTTTTTTTAATGTGTGAATCCATTATTCTTGGCTAGTGTATCAACTCTCAATCCTTTGCATGGACAGGTTAGAGGTTCTATCTTTTTTCTCTAGTCTCTTTATGGGTTGGGTGGAGGTCGTGTCATTTTTCTCTGGTCTCTATGTGGGTTGGATGGTGTCTTTGTATACTATATTAGGTCCTTGGTCTGAATCCAAGCCATTTTTGCTAGTGGAAATGTGAGCTTGTAGTTTCTTGGAGACTGAAAAAGAAGAGGACAAAGTTGGGAACCTGAATCAGTAGGTGTCCACTTTGCTAGAAAGGGTCCCTTCTAGCGTCTCTTTGGACCATGCATAAATTAGGTTTTCACCAATAAAATGTGAGGTGGATCTAGGTGGGAGAATAATTGATTATCTAATGCATTTCAAGCCTTGTAGCCTAGACCATAGGTGTTGTCTTCACCATGCTTTGATAGGGAGAAAGAGCATATATAAGAGCTACCTATTATGATGAGCATGCTTGTCAAGGAAACTCCTTTCTGGATTAAAGACTAGTAGGTTTTGCAACTAGATATAGGAGTAAATTCTGGTGCATGTTCAGGAAGAATTGACCCAATATAAAGGGAAGCTTCTTCCCAAATAAATTCCCTCTCAGATTTTGAAGTGCTGGCAGAGTGGATAGATGGATCCTTGACACGAGACATACACAAGGAATATTTAGTTACTATATGAAAAAAGTATATTTGTACTAGCAGATGCAGTTTTTCTTGGGAAATACCCTATTAGGTTTCCATGAGTCACAGATGGACCTATTACAATCCTTGGATCACTTGCATGGGAACTTCAAAGATTTTGATCGCAGGTTGGAGAAGATAATGTTGAAAATGTAACTATGTTTAGTCTTCATAATTTTCATTGTGTTCATGTCATTACGTATATATTATGTATCTATCTAAGAAAGAAAGAAAATAAGAAAGCTAATTATTATTCTTCAATCATGGGTTTCATGCTCCATTTAAGTGGTCATCTAGGTCAAGCATGCATTTCATGCTCCTAGGTTTTTCAAGTGAATAAGAGACGTTTCATGAGCCAACAAAGTATTTTTCCTATGTATAAGACCCTATTGGGCAATTTGTAACAAGAAATAAGAATTATTTTTGCGGCCAAATTGTTAATGTTGACTTGCAAGGCCAAGTCGGCCCTGTCAATCCAGGTCAGCCTAGAAGAGGCTATTCGACCACTTGAAAATGGTATAAATACAAGTGATTTCAATGTCAATAGAAACCTTTATCGCAAGAAGTTTGATCTACAATATAAAAGTGTTAATTTCAAGGAAGAAGCCAAAAAAGTAAAAGGAGAAATAAGCTGAGGAGAGAAGGAAGAAAAATAGAAGTTCTGACCTAGTTTTTGGACTATTTTCTATCACACGTGTGAAATTATAAGATGCTGCATGGGGGTGAAGTTGCTGACCTACTGCAGGTCCAAAATTTAGATGTTGGGGACTTAAATTCTAAGTTTGCAACAATTTTTTGAAGAGTTTGACCCTTTTTTACTTGGTTTTGAATTTGACTAGTTGCAAGGGTCTTTGTTGGAGGTTTGACTTGGTGCTTTGAGGAGGCCATCGTCTAGGTTTTTTTCCTCATATGTCTCATTTGAGCCTATTTCTATAAGAAGAGAATATCTTTGACTAAGATTTCCCCCTAAGATAGGGGTTTTTCCCTGGCTAAGAGCCTACATCTTGTGTTCATTGCTTTTGTGATCTTCATTGTTTTATGGTTTTGGTAATTGTTTGATGAAAGGGAACATAATAATAACAAGAAGAAGAAGTTATTATAATAATAAAAGCAATTACCAAGTAAGAAAAATAACCCTAAGTGTTTCCATATAGATTTCTTAACATCGTATCAGAGCTAAGGTGAAGAAGGAAGAAGTAGCTTGGAGATCACTCATGAGAATATAAGAAGAAGCCATGTGTTCTAATCATATTGGAAGAACATAAGAGAGTCACAAGGAATAACATAAGAAATAATTCAAGGGGAAGTTGTAAAGAAAGAAGACTCATCATTAATCTTGAAGAAAGGCTATTAGACTAAGAGGCTCTTGTTTACAAGAGAGCATCTTGAGAAAAGACTTTTGAAGACATATTGGAACATATTGAAATAAACATTTTGGAAGATATTTTGAGGAATTTATATGAAATCCTTTGCAAGGTATAAGGAATAAATTTTCTCTTTAATTCCAAGCTCTTGATTATAGGTCATTATCTTGAAGAAGGATCTGTCTCTCTTGAAATATTTTCTAGAAAGTATTTGAAGAAAACAAGAATCTTGGGATCATCATTAATGTAAGTTTGAAGAAATATCAAGTAACTTTAGAGCATCATTAAATAAGTTTTAAGAAGTTACAAGAACCTTGGGACCATAATCAAAACAAGACGGATACCTCTTGAAGGCGTAAAGGAATATGATCTTCAAAAGAATAGTTGCATAACTAAGAAAGAATAAGATTGAAGAATGGACAAAGTACTTTAAAAGTGAAGTGAGGATTAAAAGGATTCTCATTGAATCCATCAAGGATCATGTAGTTCTAGTTATGAAGAAGGGCAAAGTCACATATGAAAAGTCTTAAGACTTTTCTACTAAAGAAGATAAGTAGAAGAAAGGAAGGTTTGGAAAGTTTGAGCCTCATCAAAAGAATCAATTTCGAGGAAGACAAGATATGTCCAAAATGGAATTATATGGATGTAATTGTCATAAGAATCCTCAAAAGAGAATGAAAAATAAGAAACAAGAAAGGGAAGGAGTTCACACAACTGTAGATACAAAATAATTTGAAAATAAGTCTAAGGTTGTAAATCCCAAGGACATATTTTATTAAAGTCTCATGACATCATTAATAGTAGTATATGGCATTAAAATAGCTCAAATGCATATAGACAGTTGTGTTGGAAGTAGTCATCTAGAAAGAATAGAAGGTTTTGGACCTATTCACGCATCAACACTTTGGCATCATAAGGATCACATGGATCCTATACAAGAATACAATCATGAAAAAACTTTTAAGAATATGGAAGAATCATTATGACAAGGTAAGATTATAGGAAGCTTGCAGGTATAGTTATAACATAAAGGAAGTCTCATCTTCAAGAAAAGAGGTAGTTCATTAAAAAATAAATAGACTAGATAATTGTCTGAAAGAATAAGAATATGCTTGATAACTCGAACATGAACATGGTATTTTGAAACTCTTTGAGATGGAAGGCATGGTAGTTTAACCTAAAGATAACATCCAATATAGTCTCTTGAAATATTGTTGACTACAAAAGGAATTATTGAAATATAAGTGCTCTATCTCTCTTCTTATACTATTATTTTCTTTAACTTAGTACTTTGTTTTATATAAATTTAATGACTATATATTTTATTTCTATAATATCCTTGAAAAGGATTGCAGGTATATTCTAAACATCGTCTGTGAAAGGAGAAGTCAAAAGTTTGTGGCTAGATTCAGAAGGAGCCTCGAGGGGAGATTTAAACCTTGGAGGAAATTTGAAAAATAAGCTTTGATTCAAAGGGGGAAATTGAATGTTAAAAGTAAAAATAAAAAGGAGGTACAATCATTTAGTTAATAATGGATAGTATTTTCATGTGAGGTATGTTAAGGTTTTTCAGTTTCTTTATGATAGCTCTAAAAGACAATGAAAGTGTTACGGTTTGAAGATGGCATATTTTGCATGATTAGAATCTAGGGTTTGTATAATTTACATCTTTAAATATTTTTTATATCTAGGGTTTTTAAAACATAGATGGGACTTGAATTAGAAAAACCCTAGAATAGTGAAAACTATCACCTTTATTATGTGTTCTCTCTTGAAGCTCTAGTTCTTGATTTCTAGGGTTTGCAACTAGAATCTAAGGTACACGATAAAAACCCTAATAAGGGTTAGGTCATGGGATATCTAAGGTTTGTAAAAAAAACCCTATATGCACACTTTTGAAGTAATGATAACCCTATAGTGACATAATTAACATCATGCTCTTGTATGTCCATATTTTGCTTGGTTCTACTTGTTGATGAAAATTGTAGGTACATGAAGATGGTTTTCAAAATTGTGAAAAATAATGAGAAAATGTAAGAACAGAAATCAAATCTCATGATTGATGGTGACCTCATGATAATGATGAGCATGATGGAAAGAGGGAGCTACAGAAACCTTGACGATATTGAAGTTTTCATCTAATGATCATATTGATGATTGAAGGATGAAGTCGAATATGTTGTTTCTTATGACATTGGAAAGGAAGTTGTTTGGTTTAGGAAGCTTCTATTTGACTTATTTGGAGGATTGATGGATCCATTATATATTGTGATAACAAAAGTATCATAAGTATGACAAATGACCCCTTGTTTCATGCTTGGACTAAGAATTTTAATAATAAGTACCATTATATTAGAAGTTTGGTACAAGATGGGGTTGTGAAGCTATAATATATTTTGACAGATTAACAAGGAGTTGATGTTTGGACTAAATCTCTCCCCAATAAGAAGCTTGAGTATTTGATAAGAATGCTTGGATTGGTTGATATCTCTTATTTTATTGAGAGGGAGATATGATGAGTTATTATACCTTAGGATGACTAGCCCATATGGTGGTACTTTGAGTTGATATCTTGGAAGGTAGCTTAGATGACACCTGGCGTCTTGGTAAGTAACCTAGATGACACCTAGATCCTTGTTGGGTTGGTATATTGGAAAATAACCTAGATGATACCAAGAACCCTATTAGGGTTGGTGTCTTGGAAGGTAGCCTAGATGATGCTTGAATCCTTGTTGAGTTGGTATCTTGGAAAATAGCCTCAATGATACCTAGAACCCTATTAGGGTTGGTGTCTTGGCAGGTAGCCTAAATCACACCTTATGTCTTGAAAGGTAGCCTAGATGACACCTAGATCCCCATTGGGATGGTACCTTGGCATGTAGCCTAGATGGTACCTATATGGGTTGATACCTAAGCTGTTAGCCTAGATGGTATCTAGATCCCTAGGATAGTCCATGTTGTTTATGATACTCTTCTTATGAGAACACTTTAGAGAATCCTTGTACACCTTTCTAGTTAAGAGGGAGTGTGGAAAATGTAACTATGTTCGGTCTTTATAATTTTCATTGTACTCATGTCATTATGTATATCTTGTATCTTGTATCTATCTTGTATAATTATTATTTTTCAAGCATGGTTTTCATGCTCCATTTAAGTGATCATCTATATCAAGCATAAATTTCATGTTCCTAGGGTTTGTCAAGTCAACAAGAGATGTGACATGAGTCAAGAGAGTATTTCTCCTATGTATAAGACCATATTGGGCAATTTTTTAAAAGAAAGAAGAATTAATTTTTAGTCAAAATTGCCAATATTGACCTCCAAGATCAATTTAGCCTTCACAATCCATGTCGTCCTAGAAGAGGTTATTCGACCCCTTGAAAAGGGTATAAATACAAGTGATTTTGACCTCATTAGTAACCATTATCACAAGAAGTTTGATCTGCAATAGAAAAGAGAAAAATTGAAGGAAGAAGCCAAGAAAGTAAAAGGAGAGAGAAGTTGAAGCAATGAGGAAGAAAAATTGAAGTTCTGGCCTAATTTATGGTCTATTTTCTATCACACATGAAAAATTATGAAATGTTGCATGGGGCCAAAGTTTCATACCTACTGCAGGTCTGAAATTTAGATGTCGAGGACCGAAATTCTATGTTTGCAGTAGTTTTGGAGGGGTTTGACCATTTTTTATTGGGACTAGTTGGAAGGGTTTTTATTGGAGGGATGACTTGGTGCTTGGTGGAGATCTTGGTCTAGGGTTTTTTGTCTTGGATTTATCATTTGAATATATTTCTATCCAAGGAGAATAATTTTGACTGGGGTTTTCCCCTATGATAGGGGTTTTTCCCTAACTGAAAGCCTACATCTTGTGTTCATTGTTTTTGTGATCTTCTTTGTTTTATGGTTTTGGTAATTGTTTGATGAAAGAGAACATAATAAGAACAAAAAGAACAAGTTAATATAATATCACAAGAAATTATCAAGTAAGAGAAATCAAGCTAAGTGTTACCATCACTACAAGGAAAATACCTTCTAGCGAAGGTTATAACAAAGATTTTTAGTGTTATAAAATTGGAAAAAATTGTCAAAAAAATATATGCTAAAACATTTTTTTGTGAGAACGAAAGTTTTAGCGGAGATTATAATGGACTTTATCACAACTGAAAAATTTGGGTGGCCAGAGGTTTTACTAGATGTTTTTTTTGCGGTGCACTTCTGGAATAAGTAGCACCAGTGCACTACATCTATAAATGCATTGGGTTGCATACATAACTAAAACCATTGAAGATTTGAATGCAAGAACACTGGTGCCTAAAATGTATATTGCCCCGATGCTTATATATCAGAAAAGACCCCGGGGTGTTCTTTCAAGGAATGACATTGAAGCACACAAAAAACATTGCAGTCCCGGTGCTTTCGTTTAAAATCGTAGTGCTGATGTGTATTGTTTATATAAATGCACTGGTGCATTAGCTATATAAAAGAACCAATGCTGTTAATTTTAATAATGCACTGGGGTTGGAAATGATACTTGTAGACTATGGTGTTAGTTTTATGAAAGCATTGGTGCATTAAGAATTACAATGCACCAGGGCATTAATTGTAAATAATACTGATGCTTGAAGAACTAAATGCCCTGGTGTTGTGATTTTTTGAAAAAGCAGTGTTCATGAAAAAAGATGTCGTCACGATGATTTTATATAACATAACACACCAATGCATTTTTATGTTATGGAAGCACCAAATTTTTTTATGTGTTTTATATTTTTTTGGAAACATTGACTTGTGATAGAGTAATTATTGTAATTTTTAAAATATGTTATTCATCGAAAAATCAACATATATCTTATAATAGTATTCATATAGATTAAAATTTTATTAGTGAATTTATATATGATGTTTAGATTAATTTGTTATATTATTAGATTTCACATATCTTTATTATAATATTTAATCATCCATATATTTAATTAGTGGTTTAATATTTCACAACGACGTTGAATAACACAATACAATAAATTAAAATTTATTTTATTATATATCAATAAGAGGCTCTTTGTCATACAAAATGGAATTGTTATTAGTAACCCATTGTCTTTTAATTGGGACACTATGTCCATTACATTAAACAAAATGTCTGATTTTCATAGGCAAATATTGCAAGAGATACAACAGGTTGCATTGATATCCAAATAGATCATCATTCTTCACTGGAACTGTTGTCAGTGCTCGAACTACTTCCATGAATTGGGTTATTTGGAAGATTTTTTTATTGATTGCATATTTTTTTTTGTCTTATTGATCTTGTTCCATCCACAAACATAAAAATAAAGTGTAATGAGAGAATGTACATTGGTGAGAATAATGAAAATTGAAATAAATAATATACATCAATGTAAATCAAATATCCATTAGAGAAATTTTGAGGTCTAAAATGGCCTCAAAACAAAAATGTACAACCAAATTAAACTTTATAAGAACCAATAGGATTCAAGATGATTATGTCAACCATGGGGGATGATTCGCCATTTTTGGAGGAAAAAAGTAAAAATATTATTAAAAAAACTACTTTTTCAAGTCATATTTCAACTTATCTCCCTACTATTTTACTCAAATTTCGAGTGGGAGAACTCATTGGATGCATAATTTATTCATCATCTGAGGAGTACTCATGTTTCATACTTCCAATGGACCCTACCACATGAAAATGAGAAATACATCAAAAAACGTGATTGCAATCACGTTTTTTGATATATTTCTCATTTTTCATGTAATAGGGTCCATTAAATGTATCAAACATGGGTAATCCTTAGATGAAGAATTAAATTATTCATTCAATGAGTGCTCCTACTAAAAATTTAAGTAAAAATGTAGGGAGATAAGTTGAAAATACAAGTCGAACAAGTAGTTTTTCTTTTTTTACTCTAAAATTTGATGATATAATCTAATCTTATTTTATTATTTGTACTATTATTTTATAATATTCCTTAGGAGGCCCATTTTAAACTCTAGAATTTCTCTAATCAATAGCAAGAAATGACTTATAAACTATGCACATGGTTTCAAAACCAAGTCTTATGCCTTGTTGCAACAAGTCTTCTGTTGGCGTAGTTCCATACTTTGTTTCTTGCATGTTTTAAACCCCATTATAAATCATAAAATTAATATAAAGGATTTGTTTTTCTATTCATTATAAACTTAGATAAGTAAAACAACATAGATACTTACAATTTCCACAATTAATTTTTGATATGCCAACATATACTCACAACCCATATTTAACCCAATGTCAATCAGTTCTTCTAATGCCTCTTCTTCGTATGGTATTACCTATTTGAAGACATTCAAGGATCATTGTTGTAGATTAACTTAAAATATACAAAAATGAAACCTTGAGTTGTTATAAGGAAGTATTAACAATTACTGACAAACTTTGATATCAACCATCTTCTTCCTTATTGTCTTGTTTTATGTGTTGAATGAGTTCCATTTTGTTCTTTTTTTCGCAATAAAATACTTGAAAATTAATATTTAATGCTATTTTTTTTATATGTACAAAGTCAATCATGATTACATACATTTGAAGCACGTTATTGTTGAAATGACTCCTCCTATGATGCAATTATGTCCATTTCTTTGACCATCTCCTTGTACACTTTTTTGGACATTTCTACTCACATGTTTCACATATCAACTTGTTGATCATTTGGAATTTTCATAATCTTCCAAAAAAAATTAATAAACTATTTTTATATTGATATATGAAAACTAAATATAACAAAATTGATATTGATAAATGAATTCTTTGTAGTAATATATACATATAATTCTAGAAAAACATTTTAATTAGGAATATTACCTTTTAAATGATTCTTTTTTGTTGTTGTATGTTTTTGCTATTGCAAGTCTGACATGTCTTTGACCATTGCTATAGAAACACTTCCTATAGTTTAGATATAATTTGGTTCTTAGAATCATTGGATTGATTTTCATATTATAAGTGGACAGTAAATCTGTACATTTGTTCCACTAGATCCCTCATAATTTTGTAAAAAATTCCCCCCCTTTTGTTAACCTCCAACACCACTCCAAATAAGCCAAGGACCAATTCATCGTCATTTACATGTTCTATAATTTTTCTTTTCTTAGAACGACATTGATCTTTTCCTTCATTCTCCCTATAGAACATTAACCATATATGAATCAATAGATTGTTTGAAACATGTTATCTAATATTATTAAGTATATTATTAATGAGAATTCAAAATTAGAGGAAAAAAATCAA